>JAULBO010031344.1:0-11927 GCA_032355325.1 Clypeosectus delectus | reverse complement strand
CACCATGTCATCCCACCCTCCAACCACGCCCCCCCCCCCCCCCCCCCCCCCCGTCGAACCCACCCCCACCCCACCCCCACTCCACACACGACCATACGCTTTCACATGCATGCAGTTTCACCTAATACCTGCATGTGAAGAGGAAGCGGCTCGTTTCGTTTCATAATAATTATGAGATAATAAATAACATTGATGTTAGTAATACATTAATAGTCATAAATGCTACTCGCTCATGTTCATAATTATGCCTTGCAACCAGGAACTGTACATTCAGAGTTGAGTCGAGTCGCTCTGACCAAACCTTGCACCTGAAGTGAAATATTGCCTATAGTGCGTATAGTATTTCATATTTAATATACATGTAATAGTATTCGTTATATTAGTATGTTGAAAAAAACATACTCCGGAGGAAAATATGCATATTTAGTTGATTTTGTTCTTGTAAGTAACGTGTATACACAGTTTATATTTTTTCACAATTAGCCTTGATATTCCGGTATATGATACTTTAAATTAATCATTACAGCAACATAAATGGAGGAAGATGTCTCTCGTCTATTCTGTCGTGTATTGAAACGATTCAGAACCTTGTCGAGATCGAGGTCAAATCTTAAGCAGAGTAGTTCGTTCCTCTCGGCAATGGATCTGAACTCTCCACGATAAATAACACACTTTCCTTGAAAAAATATATGAATTCTTTGATCCATGGAAGGCGATGTTTTAGCTCTGAAAATAGAGGGAAAGGATAATTTGAATCCATCGGGATTGCAAGGTTATTAAAGTACAATTATTTTGACTGCATCTGTCTGCTTGGGCAGGAACTGGCCCCAAGTCCGCGGCTTCACAACGGAAGTACCTCAAGATCCATTTTTGGTCCCACTGTCCTGAAACAACGCAAGGCCACTCTACGCTAATGTAACGTATGTTTGAAAGACACTTTTCTGCAGAGAAGGACCACGAAAGAGAAAGTTGTATTTCATCAAGAAGACAATTTATCGATCGATAATTATAAAGTGAACATTTTATTCCCAATTTTCAACAATTAACTGATGGAATGCTTTCAAAGAGATTTCACTATCGCCGATATCCTCAATGAAATATATTCCTGGGAATACTGTCCTATATTCTGGTACGTTTGAATCCTGTGAATCATCGGCATTCCCTTTTTTTCCTAGCGGGTAATTATTTATGCCGTCCGCCATGACGAATTAACTATACATTTTCATTAACTTTATTTTACTCACAAGCAGTCTGATAACTGTTAAAACTAAAAGAGGAGTATAGCTGAAACCGGTTATCTGGGGCAGTATTCTCTAAACTTATTAAGCTTTAAGAATGTCGTAAGTACTAAGAATGTGCCTAACTGGTTTTCTGCTTGTGTCAATTTTAAAGAGATATTTTCTGACTAAGAAATTCTTAAGTTAAGAAGTTTCGAGTATACGGCCACTGTTTGTTTCATGCAATACGAAATGTATGTAAGATTCGCATGAAATTGTCAGTGATTAACAGGCGAATACTCGGCCCCAGACACATAATACCGGAATGTAGTTATTCTGTCGCATAAATGTGTACAGTATTTGATTTGTCGATTATTTCAACCATTGGAATATATATACATGCTGAAATCCAATCTGATGCAGGTGACTCTTCATCGCCTAAATGCAATTGTCTTACATAATATAGCTTCCAATAATAATGCCTCCTCAGAACGTATACTATTATTGCACACACGGATAGTTGCCATCCTTCTTTACATGTATGCATTCAGTATTTAACAAAGATGTATTAATCTCAAAATTCGGATGCCATGACAGTAAAACCAAATGCTGACATATCTTCTCCAGGGAGATATTTAAATGTTTTCTGGACCTCTTCAGTTTCAGCGGTTGTGATTTAAAGTACAGGGTTGAGACACGTCCAAATCTAATTAGCTCCGATTCAATTGATAACCTAGCCACAAACTTATTGCTTTATGACGAAGTTACTGGACAAGTTTATGCAGTATTCAACTAGAACGACATTCGTATTCGAGAATTAGGTTTCGATTTCAAAAATATCATCGTATTATATTTTGATTGCGGTCACTCTATCAAGAAGTGACATCTTTTTGCCAGAATTGACGCGAATCGTACCCCATAATTTTCTATGAAGGCGTGAAAACTTGGTTGGAAAGTATTCTGACGAATACCTAAACTAGCCATTCTCCGCCTGGTTGCGTTGGACGTCATACCAAGTTAGTTCGTAATTCAATTGACGTCAACTAGCTGCAAATTACTGTATGCAAATAGCGTCATCCGAGCTTCATGAGTGACACGCGCTGTTCGGATTGCGCAGGCGCATATGATGTTTCATCCGTAAACCTAAAGCACAACGCGGCCATTTCGTCAGTTGTATAAATTGAAACCCCTCAATCATCTTATTAACATTGCCGTGAAAAATAAATTTACTAACATGATTTCCTAGCCTCAAAATATATTAACATCACAATACACGTGTAATGCATACAGTTTGTAACTAGTATTACATGGGATACTACTGTTACATTTATTATCAAATGATTAAAACACTAAATACATATTGATATGCATGTATGCATTTATTTTCTCGTCCTTCCTTCCTAAACTGTATAATCTAAAACTTCAATAGATAAGAAATTACAAATGATATACTTCAGTCATTTAACCCTGTACAATGTTAATATTACTAATTAGTATCTAAAAAGAAAAGAAAAATCGAGGTCATTATGATTGTTTAGAGGTTAGCATGTAACGTCTTTTGCCACAGCAAACAAAGCAATATATGTACAGTGTAACTGGTAGATTACTAAGGTAGTGAACCCGTGATATTAGCACGTTCTTGAAAGCGGCTTTAAACCCAAATTAACAACATCTACAGTATAAGGTAGTGTGCCATTTAAATTGAGAACATTGATAGTAAACTGTTCCCATGTCTACTTTAAAAGTACTGATACATTTCACGAAGGGTGTAATTTCCCAATCAGCGCGTCAAAACAGTCTCAATAAAACGTCCACCTACAACAGAACACAGCTAGTGTCCACAAATCGCACGACGTATTGTAAAACTCGCAAAATCAACTCATACTACAATTTTCTCCTTCCTAATTACACTAAGGCTCCAATTTACGTCCAGCTAGCTGTTGATTTTCCACTTAACTCCATTTCCAATTACACAAAGTCTAACTAAAGAGTGGGTATGAAGGAAAGTATAAGGATTCAATGAAGTTAAATTAACTCCATTACCACGTGATACCTTCCCGCCCCACCCAACCTACGACATCCCCGGGGGTGTGGGGATTGTGCGGTACGTCCCACCAATACATTTTAAATGAGATTTGTAGACATTGTTTCGTTTCGTTATTTTCTCATTACATTTTGTATTCTTGGCACTTGAACCCTGACCCCGCCCCACACCCAGAGAGAGGTGGGTGTTGGGGGGAGACGTGGCTATTTGAAGGACATTTAAATGAAGTCAGCAATCAGAGGGGGCTGTAGGCAACGTTGGCAAGGCACTGGCTGTTAATTGCCTTCATCAACCTTCAACTGCGGGTATGGTGACTCCACAGGTTAACTCGTGCCACTGGGCACACTAATAGTTCACCATCCCCAAACGGCAATCATCAGGGAGTGATAACGATGCCGAGAATGATACATACTAGTATGCTGTTGAAGACAAGCGCCAAGCATCTCTCTTGCCCACCAATAACAAACATCCACCCATTCGTATAATATAATATTATATAAAATGAAGGTTCTTGCAAATGTTTCCAAATTAAACTTTGCCGTGTCGCTGATCTGAATCTTTGACGATTGTTTTATCTGATATAGAAAGCATGCGTATTGGATATATTATCCTTTACCCACAAACTTGCGACTTCATAGCGGATCAGGGTATCTGTATATTATACTAGTAATGCAATTTGATAATGCTATTCGAGGTCATGGGGTTCCTGGTAGGAAAAAAACAATCAGGACGTGGGAAGGGCGGGTATATATCCCAGACTGACTGCATTGCGAATATCAGTAACAACGGCGAGAATGAGCAAAAAAAACAGGGTCGGACTTTACATGGGAACGATAAGAAGGTGCCCAACGTTAAGCCGATCAGGTTTACGAGAACGATAGAGAACGAACGGTTGTGCTGTATATCCCCCAATCTCTCGGATCTCGGACGCTGGAGAGAATCTCCGGTTACGGAGTTCCTATGGTCAGTGGTTCTCTCTCAGCAGATGAAAAATGACCCGTGTCCTTGTGATTTAGGAGCAGAGTAAGAGATGTCGGGGGATAGAAAGGCCCCCCGAGTCTGGGGAGATAGTGAGGGCTAGGGGGACAATGGGAAGGAGGAAGGGGAGGTTCCCGAGCCCCGGGGTGGCCGTCACAGAGGTGAAGGATGGGGTATGCGTGCGGGTGGATGGACGCTGGTTATTCTGACAGTGCTGGTCGCATAGCAGAGAGTGGAATGCTTCTCTCTGGAGGCAGGTGGCCATACAGTTAATTACTTCATTGACGTGTGCACTAGTCTATACGTGTACATACAGCCATTGTTCCACGGGTGGCTATGCTGGTACTTAATGCAACGTATTCCCTCATAAGGTTCAACATGAATAATAACACGCATTATGGTATTTGTCCTGTAGCTCAGGATGTCACGATGGTGTATACTATTTCCAACTATTATATAGTACATAAACATTTTACCGTTTATAATTTAAAGTGAATAATTATTATTGACATTGAGGAATGAACATAAAACAAAACAATGCGCAAACTGTTGCATGAATCTCCTTGTATATTCAATTCTACCAATCTTTGAAAATATCATCACCGTGATACCGATAATGCTAAAGAATTACTTTAGTTTACGTCTGTATTACGTTTCTATCTCAAATGAATCAAACGCATCTGACCATAATATTTTGTAGCCATTTGCATGCTAATGAGTGTTCATTGATGGACGTTTGCTGTATAAATGTGTTGCTAGTTCCACTGTTATGCGGGTGGTGAGATATATCGTAGCTGTCGGGTCAACGCACAGAACAACTGTTACAGCTGCCCTGCTTGAAGACGAGTAAATTAATCAATTGGGTCAAGTCAGCCGCACACTCTTGTAATTATTTAGTATAGAAAAAGAACCCTGTCGGAATCCTATATTGAACCACGAGTGCCATGTTGCGATACACGTATATGCCATATGATGAGGCCGTATATCGTGTTCATCGCATACACGAACCCTTCGCTAGGGAGGATCGTCTTCGTTGTTCGACGAAGGACAGGAAATATTGCCGCAAATAACCGTGCCGATAATCCCCGTGTTGCAGCTCAGGACTGGTCTTCCCGACGCCAAGCCTGACAGAAGGACAAGAAGAAGAACAAGCTGCCGGTCTAGATAAAGAAACGTAACACCGACAAATCTATATATGGGTCCAACTGTACGAAACGTTATTTAAAATATATTTGGGTAACTTATTTAATAATATAGTATCGCGTACATCTATACGTTTCAATCCAAGAAACGACCACAGCATACGCATAACGGTATACATAATGAACAAAAACATCACCTTTTTATTGTGGAATGGTGTATCTGAATTTGAAACACAGAAACCATACCACATACATTTGTGGACCCGGTGCTCTGAATTTGCAGCGCAGGACCCACAGCGATAATCTGACACCGGGTCACAATGACAGTCAGTGTAGTTCCGGTGACAGGGACTTGGACTTGGGAGGGTGTCGGAGATCAGAACTACATCGGCTGGCCAGTGGTCAGATGGCTGGACTCGGTGTACGATGACTACATGTCATGTTACCGTAACTTTGGATTGACGGGATTACTGCCAGCATCGAACCCGGACTCGCAACTGACAGGGGGCGGACACATACACGCTGCGAGCGGATCTGGCGACAGTCTCCCTGTTCATGTTCTCCAAACTACACAACATCTGAGTGTCTGTTTGCAGAGGACACTGGCGTTAGATTATGACAGGCTGTGTACACCAACAACAGTAGTAGTAGTCGTGGTGATAACGGTTGTGGTAGTGGCAGTAATAGTGGTTTAGGTAGTAGCTGTAGTAGTTATTGTTGTTATTATATTGGTATTATTATTATTATTATTAGTAGTAGTAGTCGCTAGGATCGGTGGTGGTGATTGCGTCGGTGTTAATAGTAGGAATACTAGTAGTTATTATTGTTATTGCATTAATTAGTATTATTAGCAGTATTAGTATTAGTAGTAGAACTAGTAGTAGTAGTATAGTAGCGGAAGCAGCAGTCGTAGTAATATCACTAGTAGTATTAGTAGTATTAGTAGTAGTAGTAGTAGTAGTAGTAGTAGTAGTAGTAGTAGTGAATGAGTGTTGATTGTTTAGTTTTGGTCGACGACATCGCGATGGTGCTTACATGTATGTTTGGGTCGTCAGGGTATAGCATTCCCGCGTTGATGCATCTAACGTGAGACCCCTTATTAGTACATTCAGCTGTATTAGCAGCAGCAGCAGCATCAACTGTAGTAGTAGTAGTAGTAACAGTAGTAGTAGTAGTAGCAGTAGTAGTAGTAGAATTAGTAGAAGAAGCAGCAGCAGCAATAACAACACTTAATATCACCCTTAATTTCGTAAATTTAACAAAGAATTTGGCAATATAAAATGGATAGTTACAAATGTAAATTTATCATAATACAATCCGAGTGGCTGTAACGTTGAACTTTACAGCACGCACACACACGTACGCACGCACACGCACACGCACGATTTAATCATATAGTTAGTATTCAGAATAACAACGTTCTGCCTTCGCTTCCCTCTGTCGGCCAGATAGAGTTACTTCCTCTCGTCACGGAACGTATACAGTTACATTGTGGTAATTACAATCATATCATCACTGAACCGTGGCAATGTTGATCATTTTGATTTATGTTATGTGACTATCATTTCCAACTCCATTGTCCAGCATGTCTGTCATTTTATGGACGTTGTGTCTTAATGTGAAGTCTGGGAAATCATAGACGAAGTATTACCAAAAAAATCCATAGGGGCGGAAATTTCGAATTGATTTTTTTTCGTGCAAATTACCGTCTACTCAGTTAACGCACCCGTTTAACCGCAAATTATAATAAATATTAAACGTTTTTGTTTAGTTCCCGTGTGTTATATTAATCCAATTTCCTCCAAATGACGAGATCGTTCGTGTAGACCCACGCAGACGGAATACGGTCAATTCGACAAATCCCAGTCAAGCAATCAATCTGCATGGAAAGTCGCTATAACACGAAGTACAAGTAGTTTGTTTGGTCTTTGTGCATCAACACTTCTCCTCGCCAGGCCAGCGTTAATGGCCGATTACTTCGCTTATTAAGTAGCATAGGTCAACCTAACCTTTGACACGATTATGAATATTAACTGTCTCTTGTAAAGGACTTTGACATTTGATTGACAACCTATACGTTTAGCGATGAATCGTGTTTGCTAAAGACGTTTTTGACTTTTTGCACCGTGTTTGCTGAAATAATAGATTAAGTGCTTTGTCTAACTGATCGCTGACAGTGGCTTATAATACCTTGGAGAGGGTCCAGTTTATGGATAATCAACAAAGGGGATCTGGACCCTCGTGAAGTCGTCTTGCAATAATAGGAAACATTACTGTGCAATCAAGTAAATACTACGGCTAGTGTACAGTACGCTTGGCGTTAATTTGATATACTAGTACTAGCTTTTCCGCTGCTTCTGCTGCTGTTCCTATCGCTGCTTCTGCTACCACTACCACTACCACTACTACTACTACTACTACTACTACTACTACTATTGCTATTTATGTTGCTGCTATTGTTTCTACTAGTACTACTGCTTTTACTACTACCAATGCAACTACTACTACTGTTGCTACTACTACTACTACGACTACTACTATTTCTTCTCCTACTGCTACTACTATTACTGATGTTACGGCTACTACTACTACTTCTGCTACTATTACGAATACTACTTTTGCTGATACTACTACTACTAATACTGCTACTACTACTACTTCTGCTGATACTACCAATGCAACTACTACTACTGTTGCTACTACTACTACTACTACTACGACTACTACTATTTCTTCTCCTACTGCTACTACTATTACTGATGTTACGGCTACTACTACTACTTCTGCTACTATTACGAATACTACTTTTGCTGATACTACTACTACTAATACTGCTACTACTACTACTTCTGCTACTATTACGAATACTACTTTTGGGGCTGCTACTACTACTACAACTACTTATATGCTACTCTTACGAAGACTACCTTTGCAGCTACTACTACAACTACTGCTACTACTACTACTACTACTACTGCTGCTACTCCTACTACTCCTACTACTACTACGGCTGATACTACTGCTACTACTAATACTAAAACTAATAGTACTGCTATTACGGCTAATACTCCTGCTAATACAGGTAAGTGGTGCATAGTGGGCCATTCGGAACCAAATGTATCACGTTACATTTCCTGCTTTAACAGAGACTACAATTTCAATAGTCCTTCACTGAATGATTTTTCTTTCATAATGTGCATTCAGTAGACACAATCTAATTCCCTGTGGTAATAAAAGGATTCGAACCCGAACTTTTCGTTAACCATGTATACGTACACATAATCACTACCTTCCAGTATACAAATGTAGCAATTGCAACTAAATATAAGTACATTTAGTTTGATGCTCTGTAATCGTAATGTGTATACAGTACCCAGTTTACACAAAGATACGCGTGACCACTCACATACACACATGCATACATACACATACACATACATACATAAATACATACATACATTCGGGCGTAGGCACACACATGTACAGTCAATCGTATTTGTGTTCAACATTTCCGCCTTTTTCTAGCAGTGGCAACCTTCAGTACTTCACAGCTGCTTGTGATGACATTTACATCTGACATTCACCAAACGTCCCAATACTCGCTAAAGGACAATACGCGGTTAATCATTCCAAATTGTCCAATTATCTGTAATTATTGAATCTCTTGTTCTGGCAAATATGTTCGTAAACAGAGCGGCAGGTTCGCCCATTTTAGACACGCAACATATACAACTCTGTCGTGGCCAGCAGTCGGTGGAGATTCTATGACGGGGCACCCGCGTCAGTACTGTATACGGTGCACGGTCAAATACGTACAGTATATTATACTGCTACACGTGTCGATGTAGATCACAACGGCGCATGACGTTATCCGTGTCCCGGGTGCCACACTACACGAATAAATCCACACGCAAACGAACCCAGCTATTGCACAGAACAAGACAGCATTAAAATAATACGAAAACTACCATGTTAGCATATCTATAATGTTTCAGATAATGTACCCAAGCTACTGAAACTACTGCATGTGGGCGTGCCATGTTAAATGTTACGCTTGCTATGAAAAGAAGAAGCACTGAACCTTTAGCCGCTACCCACAGCTCCAAACCCAAGTTCCACGCCCGCACACCCACAGCTCCAAACCCAAGTTCCACGCCCGCACACCCACGAACCCAAACCCCACCGCCCCCATTCTACTATACGAGGGGCACATGGGATTCCTCAGAACAAGGAAATGCCCGGATTATCGGCGAATACTACATGTAGTATTAGTTATACGGTACCTGCCCCGATTTCTCGAAACAAACTTGAGTAGATTTTCACCCACGAACCCAAACCCCACGCCGCCATGGCTACCAGGAGGAGGAGCACAGGGGGTTCCTCAGAACAAGGAAATGCCCGAATTATCGGCGAATACTACGTGTAGTATACGGAACCTGCCCCGATTTCTCGAAGCAAACTTGAGTAGATTTTTGACTCAGCTAAGGTTTCTCACATTGGCACCGTGCTGTAAATTAAGGAACATCTCAGCTGGGTTTGAGGTGTTGCTCAAGTTACAACACTGAGTCAATGGGAGTACTAGTAATCTCAGTTGGGCAAAATTTCAAACAAGTTTGTTTCGAGAAATCTCGGCATGGACGTATAACAAATCTCAGCCCAGTTATGCACATACACTGCAAAGTTATGCCGTTTACTGCAGTTATTTGGCACCATAAACTGTGAGAAGGGTGTGTTGCAGTTCAAGCCGGGATCACTTTAGTACTATACGGCTTGCATATTCATTTCTGCATCTGAGTTTCACTAGAAAGAACGATGAGGTCTGTACTTGGATCCGGAAAGCCATAACACAACAAAGAATACGCGTCCTTTGAAGTCCTTTCATCGCGGAGTGATTCTTTTTTACAAAAGACTGCTGAATATAAAGCTACGTTGGACAACGAGCGGTGTTTACGAATATTGTGTTATTGAAATTCCTATCGTGTTTGATAATCGAGGACGTATGGTACAAAGCGTATTTTAAAGCGTACATGGCCTTTCTGAATTGTTCGTATAGTCAACTGTGCAGCACATAACATATCGATAGTAATTTATCGAACTTCCATCGAAGTATATGAAAAGTATAATACATTGAATAGAAACACTACGTACTGTACATGTACATTTAATTCGCTTATAAAGCAACGAAGTATAGCGGCACGCGTGCACATTATGATAATAGGCACGTTTTGCGTCGTTTAATGTGCGGCATACTGATATGAAATTTAATTAACAATTTACCTGAATTGTTTTATTTTTTATTTTAATCGTTCATTGAGGTATTCGAGCATGCATATTACCCTATTATTCATTGTTCTTAGTATGTCAACGTTAGACCACAGCCTGAATACAGACACTGCGTAATAAAATATGATTACATAATCATATTCACTAAATTCAAAAAACTGAGATTGCAAATCCATATTCATAATACCATCATGTTCAGATCTAATACTAAAGCATCTGTTGGATATAAATATCCCTGTCGTAATGATGAATGCACGATCATAATAATAGTTCTGTGTCGCATATATATTATTTCAATAATCCATGAAGTAAGAGCCATAGATACTATATTCTCCAGTAAAAGCATGTGTAAGATTGGATGGTTGATGTGCTGAAGTAAATATCACATGCAAGCGTGGACAGGCACGATCATGTATTCATAAAATACTACTACTACTACTACTAATAATAATAATAATAATAGTAGTAGTAGTAGTAGTAGTAGTAGTAGTAGTAGTAATAATAATAGTAATATAAATAATAATAACAATAATAGCAGTAGCAATAATAGTAGTAATAATAATAATAATAGTAGTAATAATAATAGACTGATATAATTATGTACTACTTGTTTAATGCCTAGACTTTGTATTAAAATATCGTTCAATAAATTCGGCACTAGTATTAACTTATTATTTTGCAAGCTTTGGGTATTTGTATTGGACCAAGCAATAATTCAGCCAAGAAATCATAATAACTTTGAACATGTTTCAATATAAAGTTAATTTTAAATTATCTTATTTAATGATAGAACATGGATCAAACTATACTATATCCTACGTTTGCTTGAACGTGCACGTTTATGTAGGCAGGCTATACACCATAAGCATTCGTAATTACACGTACATGTACATAATTGCGTGCATGCTGTGTGTAGTATATTAATATTCCAAAATAAAGTCCATTTGCAAGTTGGAAACTATAGAGGCTTATACATGCGTTCATATTCACACACAGGTGCATGTATAGTTGAATCATCAATGTGTAACTGAGAAATCCAAAACCAAAACATACCGTATGGCAAGACATAAAGCTTAACTTCATAAACATGAAATAAGTAGAAATCAAAAGAAAAAAAGGGGGAACGAACATGCTCACACTACCATTCACGCCTCAATCATATACAATGCACATGTACTTATATACATAACTATACCGTACTGATAGTCTGATGATTCTACTCACACTACCATTCACGCCTCAATCATATACAATGCACATGTA
>JAULBO010031233.1:0-10236 GCA_032355325.1 Clypeosectus delectus | reverse complement strand
TCATCTGCATTGCGTGTGCATCAATTTTCAGGATAGGCGCCATCGATATTATCGAGATACTGCATCAGGACATTCAGCCTCGTTACTGGGACACCAATCTCAGGTGGTCAGCGAATACTCCCATCTTCTCAAAATAGGCTACGTACAGGAGGTGGTGTATATAACATTTCGTTTGCTCACAACAACCAGCAATATAATATAAATAACTAATAACAGCACAAACATAATACAAGTAACAATACATTGAAAGTTATAATGTAACATTTCAAAATAGTGAACACTATTGGCAATTATGTTTTCAAACTTATTGGATGAAATTGATTGAATAGTCTAAATTTGTTGAGGCAACATGACTTATTTTATTACACAAATTCATATATCAAAACAGCTGTAAATAGGCATTAAACTGGCAGCACAACAGCCACCTGTACATGTATAGCATTGCAATGTGTACTACTATAGTGTTCGAAAAATAATTAAATAATAAGGGGTTCATCCTCCATCTATAGGCACAATGTTATTGGTGGTGATATCTGTAACTTGCAGGGTGTCACACAAATACCATTAACATTACAGATTTTCAAATGACTCCCCCGGACACCCTACTATATCGGGTACATGTATATTCATAATATTGTTGAACAAGAATGATCATAAAATATGAACCAACTACTACAACATTCCTGGTGAAAGAAAACAAAAACAGGCTATCGTTTTACGAAGCTCTCGCATCTCATAAGAGACCATAATGGCCATCTTTGCAGATAGCTCACAACACTGAAACTTGAAAGAGAGCTCTATGGTCTCTTAGCAGGCAAGAGAGCTTTGTGAAACGACACCCTGGATAATAATGCATAAAGGATACCCTGGATAATAATGCATAATGTCACAATGGATGGTTAAATACATGCAACGACACTTGACATACAACAAATGTTCAAAAGAATTTGTTGCCAGGTGTAAACATATACATTATGCTTTTGATGCAAGGCATATCAATGTGTGATATAGTTGTAGGTATGCATGACACATCTGCAAGGCATCATAATGGGTAGAGATACATATTGTTTCCAGTGACTATATCCAGTCAATTAACCAAATTCATGTCTCAAACATGAACAAAATAAATAAAAATAATTGTAAGCAATGTAACACGTATTAAAACAAGAGAATGAATGAAAGATTTGTTTAACTTCGCTGAGAGAATATTTCACTCATAAGCAAAAAAAAGGGGGGGGGAAAAGAATGATACTCAAATAATACTCTTATTAAATAGTATGTGTTTTTGTCATTGAACATAATTATATAAATACAAAATATTGACATACATGATTTGGATTCTGTTTCCAAAGTACAAATAAATAAATAATTTCTTGAGAGATTGTTCATATTTAATAATACATTGACGTCATTGTGTAAAATACTATTTATTACCACAGATGTAACTAAAGAAATATACAATTATTATTTGACGTGTTCACCGACTATATAATCATTTCAAATTTACTTAATATGGCTATAAAAAAAACCACCCAACCATAGTGTCTTTATGAAATAAATTCTAGTTGGCATGTAGGTACTAAACTAATTGATGTAGTGAAATTCAATAAAGAATGATCTATTATGAGAAACTTTGCAAACACATCTATCAACATCAACATTGCCTGTTTAAGGTTTTAACCGTCTCCCTGCTATAGGCTGAGTTTCCATATATACAACAGTTTCCGAGATTAACCCAGTAGGGAGAGGGTCTAGTATAACATGGCCAGGCCTCAAAGCTACACAATTTTCCAAGTAGCCATTTGGCTCCTGCAGAGCCAAAAACACTGAAGATAAGTGAAATACTGGTCGCCATGGCTCTCAAATTAGTAGTTAAAATAAGCCCCGCATGGTAGCTTATTAGAATTGAGAAATAAATGAAAAATCATCATTGGATATGCACATACAATTTTAAAATTAGGAAAAAGACGTCAGCAATATCTTGTCAAACCTATCAGCTCAAGTTATAAAAGTGCTAAATCTGAAACTGAATGAAATCTAAAATGGTCAAGTAGATCTGTATATTAATTCATGATGATGATTAGTGCATACATTGACATTTTGCACTGTCCTGCATTACAAGGAGGAATGTCAATTTACAGAACTCATGCAGAAGTGAGAAACCAATTAGGGCCAATAACTACATGGTTCTTTTCTCAATATGGTTGCTATGGTGACAATTCAACTAATCTGAATTACATCAATTCATCATTGAAATGTAAAACAGCTAAAAAAAATGTTTACCTTCTACAAACCTTGCACACACACCAAAAAAAAGTGTTTGAAAACAATGAAAGAAGTCATTTTTCTCTAAAAACAGCTTCTTCAATGTTGTTTTGACATCAGAAAAAAAGTCGTACGAGATATGCGCGACTACTATGAGGTAATGAGTTAGGATGTTATGCTGTTTTCTGGAGTACCGGTATTTCAATTATTTCAATAATTTTTGCAGCAAATTTTTGCTACCGTCCAACCATTCAAAATTAATTAGGAAAATAATGATAACAAGTTCAGTCATAATGTTGAATAAAGCAAATCAAACATTTGTTTTCAGGCAAGATAACGACTGACAATTAAATATGTCAAACACCTGTGATGGTATGCGTTTACATTGCTGCGTAAATCGATCACATGAAATATTTTGCCGAGGTTCAGATTTATGACGTACAGCATATTTTGAAGTTCTGTGGCCTTGACATCAGACCTAAATAAATAATTCCTAATTGGGCAGCTGTGTATGTTGTGGTACGATTTGCTGGTGTATCAATACAATTACCCACAATATGACACATGATACACAAACAATAGATTGTACCGGTACATTTATAACAGTTAGGGTTCGTAACGTTCGTAGCTAAGAAAATTCTTAAGTAAAGTCATCAAAAAGCTGGCAAAACTTTTCAATTACAGTGTACTAGTATCTCTATAATTACATGTCTATGTAATCAGCATGTAATTAGGAGCTTGTTGTAACCTAACGTGTTGAGGAGAATAGACCACTTACAAATTATCTTGGCTAAGAACGTTTCCAGAATACAAGTCCTGGTGGCAATAAATCTACGAACATGCTAGCCGACGGCCTATTTCTGACAATTGTAACTTCCAGTGTTATTCTAATGTTATTTATTATATACTTTACAGTGAAAGACTGAGATTTTTCACTCCGAGAAAAGTGATATCGTCACAGCAGTGGCGAGAACATGTTCTCGTCACTGCAGTGATAAGAACACCTACTTGAACTGCCAGTTCATGACGTCACAATACTCGTCAGGTAGGGAGAATTTATATGCGTTCCATTCAAAGTTTTGCGATAATTAACGAATATAGAAGTATATAATAAATAGGATATTTCATGTGTCTAGAAAAATAGCATGTATCTCTCATCACTCGTGGCGTGAAAATATCGGTTTTCCCACATCACTCGATGAGATATACATGTTATTTCACTCGACACATGAAATATCCTCTATACAGCAGTTATCAATAAATTATAAATTCCACAAATTCTTAGTGTGTCATGATACATAAATACGATATCCAATCGTATCATGGGTTAAGTATTATAATCCCTATCATATTGTGAGTTATTTGTATCGCTATAATTTTTGACGTGGGATTAAGATTTAATTAGCTTTTAACACATTATACTCATTTAGTCATTATAGTATAAATCCCCCAATATATTTTTTAATTACTTTTAAAAATACTATACAAACGACAGATAAATGAAACTACCGTCTCATGGAATTAATGTTGTGCAAAAAATACGATACCATACGAAAGTTATAAATTCATCAGCTGTTGCTGAGCCATTATCTTTAGATTGTTGTTGTAAATCGGGGATTAAAGCCGCTTTCAAGAATGTGCTCATATCACGGCTTGTATGTAGTGTATGCACATGTGTATGAGCATATGACTGCTATTTATATGATTTTACCAGTCTTTATAGTGCTAGTTCACTGGAATATCATGCAGCAGTTTGAATATGGATACTCAACTCGAGACACATTAGTCGGACTCCGAGCCGACCAGTCTTTGCTTTACCCCTTTAATGCTGAACGCAAAGCGGGAGAACAACAAGCACCATCTTTAAACGTCTTTTGGTATGACGTGGCCAGGGATTTGAACCCAAGACCTTCTGCTCTCCGGGCCGACGCTCTAACCACTACGCCACGGAGGCAATCTTTAGAAGCTTAGTTCAACACAACTGTCCATAAATGTCATTCTAACAATATAGCCATCATTTAGTATCGGCACATTTACGTGAATGACCAACTCAATTTAATATACTATAGTATACCCTTTAATACAGATCACTTCAGAGATACCGTTTGCTGTTACAATATCGCTGTTACAATATCGTGTAAGGGTACTCATAGACATAACAGTTGATATTTGCAACAGGAAACATACCGGTACATTTCAATTAGATAATCTATGACAATATTCGATTCAGATTGCCATCAATAACTCATGCTGTTATATAAAGATATATATAAATACTACTTAAAAGATCAAAAATACAAAATATATTTGCAGAGAGCATCAATTATTACATGAATCGCGACTATAAATGCATTAATGTACGAGGACGGAAGTTAAAAGTGACTGAAACTGAATACAATGTGGAAATTATACTGCAACCTTTATATCGATCAGTTTTTTTATACTATTGATCATGCAATACACAGCTATATTTTCAAAAAAACCACACGTCCTACAAAACTATTCACAAAATGATTTCCCATAAATGCTGTCCTGGGCATTTCACTTGCATAACCTATAACATACTACATGCATTCAGCAATGTAAATAAACATTTTGCCAATGCATGATTATGTTCTTGACCTCGTCGTTTCATATTCTTCGCACTTTTGTCATGTTTTTGGGTGGGGAGGTTGTCGTCCACTACAGAAATTGTGAAGTGTCACCATATTAAAGCCAAGGTGAAATCCCAAAGGTGTGTTCCAAAACAAAATATGTTGACGGCCGACAGCAACGTTCTTCATTATATGAGAAAGTATGTTACATAAATAGTATATTTTCGCGATTTGGTGAACTATTGAATATTGGAATATCTCAATTATCAATTGTCCAATGGATCAACTGCCAATTATTTCAATTAGTCCTCCTCATATTCGTCGTCAATGACCAATGGACCTGTGCTTATTTCGACCCCGATATCATCAATTCTCTCGGCGTTTAGTGTTATTTATCAGGCCTCAATGTTACAAATTTGCCCAAGGCAGAGCCAGAAAACTAGTTTGCCATGGCTCCCAAATTACTAGCTAAATAGGGACCCTAAATAGAGCACTGTCTATGGCTGAAAATCTGTTCAGTCACTTAAATCTTTCCCCAGATATAAATTAAAGCTGGTAGATATTTATTTTTATTGTATATCAATAACACTATAACAGTAATCAGTTGGTTGAAAATTGTGCAAAATGAAAATGAAGATTGAAAGGCGATATTATTAACAGTGTGTTGAATATATTCAGATTGAATTTGATCCATGTTCATTCCTTTTCTTTCTTGTACGGAAATTGTGAATGTGATAATATATCTTTAGTTTTTTTCAAGTACAAGAGGCCATCAAGCAACAACAAAAAACATTTGGAAATTTGTATGGAATCATTCCATAATCAATAAATGCGACACAAATATTAATTGCTAGATCTTAATCGGTAGGTTCCTGCAATTTGGTGGTAAAATGGAAATGGGAGTCAATGATGATCCACATGATAAGGAAGACACTACTTGATGTTTTCAGCTTAATTATCCAAGGTTGGCTCGATATAGTCCAGCGATCCGAGACGTTTTCAAGATTCTGATCATATCGTAAACTTGCAAACGCTGGCAGGCAGACGAGCCAAGGATGATAACTGCATTGCCATAGTATACACAGCACATTGCCATAGTATACACAGCCATAGTATACACAGCACATTGCCATAGTATACACAGCACATTGCCATAGTATACACAGCACATTGCCATGTGGCATCGGAAATCTAACTACCACGAAAATCGATGCCGCATCACCGGGGAGGGATTAGAACCCAGGAACTTTGGCTCTGTACAATATTCTACATCTTCGAAAACACCCATCCCATAGTATCGTTCAAAGAATACATTCTGAAGATCTATTGTCATGGTTGTGGCCGTTATTTGTAGTTCTAAATTAACTTTCGATTAATTAGTCACTGAATTTTAGAGTTTATCTTAAGCTAAAAGTTTCAATGCTTCTTTTCTTAGCACCAGTTTGGGTCGGTCTACTTCTGCTGTCAATATTTCATAATTTTTAATTGACTTCCAAATCTATATATTATGCTCTACCTACAGCACTTGGCATTCCAAAAATGTCCTAAAATGTCCCTCATGTGTCGATACTCATGTCTCCCTTGGACGTTTAAACGGTAGGCGAACTGTGATTGGTTGACAGCACACATAAATTATATGACAGATAGCACTAGATATTGAATTTTCTCACCAGAGGGCTATCACCAAAAATGTAAACATTGGTCTCTGTGATACAGCAGTTGGGCTGGAAGTGACGGCTGCAATTCCAAGTTCTAAAGGTAGAGCATGTCCATAAATATGATGGCTGCAATTCCAAGTTCTGAAGGTAGAGCATGTCCATAAAAATGATGGCTGCAATGCCAAGTTCTGAAGGTAGAGCATGTCCATAAATATGACGGCTGCAATGCCAAGTTCTGAAGGTAGAGCATGTCCATAAATATGATAGCTGGAAATAATCTTAGTAATTTCCAATAGATTTTCTGTCACTGTATACATGCTCAAATATTTTTTTAGATCATACTGTACCTAAATCTATAAATGTTACGAGTAAAGATGATAGATAATTAAGTGTAACGAACATTGATTTACCACTAGAGTAATTAAAATTTAAGGGAGAAAAAAAATTCAGAGTTTTAAATTAGAATGAATTATTTGTTGGCTAAAGTCGCTGCGAAAATTAAATTAGAAGAAAAAATGTGGTCAAAATGAATGTCATATAATTATTGTGTTTACTATGAAATAGATTGATTGATTTGTTGTTTAACGTCACTGCGAGAATATTTCACCCATACGTGACGATTATGTAAAAGTTACATTATCATAAAAATTAATTCCTCAGAATACAGCTCAGTTTAAAAAGGAAGATATGATTTGATTCTATACAATAAAATGCAATAGGTGTCAGTGTTGACAATATTGGTGTACTTTGCTAAAAATGCACCCCATAATTACATTTTTTTTAACCGAGTTACCTTTTCATTAACAATTTTAATGTCATTTGAAAAATTAATATCTTGAGTTAAAAATAAGTTATATTCTCGATATTTACAATTTATTATAGGGTAAATTTCAGAAATATTTTATAATTCCAAAATTAATTTCACATTATCCACAAACGAAACTGGCCTACCACATTGCAGTAAAGAGTTGGCAATTTCAAACATGATTTTGTTACTAGTATGCAATGAAGTCTACAAAAAATGTCGATAAAAAGACAGATTTAAATTTTAATGAAATATTTGTACCGCTCATAAATCCCACATGTGTGTACGGTACTGTGTACCCACTGCTTTTCAATGGCAAGGAATTTTATCTCATTTGGCAGTTCATAGTTATAAGTTTCAATTGAGTAAATCATTCATTATTGCAATCATTAGTTTATCAACTTCTTCATCACAGTTTTATGTTCCTGATATTCAAAGGACGATAAGTTCAGATATTGTATGGTCGAGTTGTTGTTAATTGGGGTTTAAAGCCGCTTTCGAGAACATGCTCATATCACGGCTTGTATGTAGTGTATATGACTGCTTGTGCCAGTCTGGCTATTTCACCAGTCTTTATAGTGCTAGTTCACTGGAATATCATTCCTGTTAGTATAGAACATGGATACTCCAATCACACATTATACAGACTCCGAGATGACCAGTTCTTGCTTTACCCCTTTTTTGCTGAGCGCCAAGCAGGGAAACAACAAGTACCATCTTTTAACATATTTTGGTATGACACGTCCGAGGATTTGAACCCACGACCTTCCGCTCTCCGGGCTGACGATACAACCACTGCACAGAGGCAGTCTGTATGTTCGAGTCAAAAAGGTCACAGTTCTGCATATACGAAAGGTCACACATTCCAAATTAATACTCCATTTTGAAAATCCAACAAGCAGTTGCAACATCCCAGAAACATCTTGGGTTTTTTTTCTTCTTCAGATATTGATGATTTGATTATTAAGACCTCTTGTGACATTAATGTAGCTAAGAAAGTTAAATTAGTATCATCTATGGTATCTTATAGAATAGGAATTTAAGACAGTGAAATATGGTTTTCCTATCCAAATCCATACATTATTTCAACTGTTCAATCATAAACCAGCATTTGGTGGTAGTCCTCAAATGCATTTATATGTAATTGGGAGGTGAAGGAGGGGGGAGAAAGGAGGGAGGGGAGAAAGGAGGGAGAGAAAAAACTTGTTATGAAACTGAAATGGTGACCGGTAAAAAGAAAACTTTGGATCACTGGAAACCCATTCTAATGGTATAGTTAATAGTATACCCTTATAACTAGGCAGCTTCATTTGAACATATTATATTGTGTACATAGACATAAGAGTAAGACTAACCTACATGGTATGTACAGATTAAATAATCGTACAACAGCATTTAGTCAATGCTGGAAGGAGACAGTTCTGTTGGAAATGAAGACACAGATACAACTGAAATATTTTATTGAATCAACGTGATAAATATTAGCACCAATCACACATTTCAATGACAACGTCACAAACTCAACAAATCAAGCTAAAAATGGAGCAATAACACACTATAAAAATATATATATGAGAATTCATCACTATTCATTCATTATTTGTATGTAATCATTTGTGTGAAGACACCCATTATCACCCTGTGCAATGCAACCAGATGGATGTTATGTGCAAATGGAGAGAACAAAAACCAATTATTCCCTGCAACAGAACTACATCTCACACATACAATTAAATAATTTATTCAATGGAAATTAGGTGTACTTTAAATTTGTCATACGGTTACCCATTTGAAATTGAAAAAGACACATACTGCTTTGGCACAATCCTGCTTGAACTGTTCCCTGAAATTTAAAAAAAAGAAAAGACATTTGTAAGTTTAGTTTTGTCTGGGCACCTTTTGAACAACATCAGCAGAATAAACTCCAAATCTATCAGTGCTTGTGGTCAAAGTCAATGCTTGGTCAAAGTATTAAACAGTTTGGTATTACCAGTCCACGGACATTCAAAATTTCAATATAATGTTCATTCCCTTCAAATGTTAGCATTTTATATTGTTAGAAAAAAAACGCAATTAATTTTCTTAACACCATGTTGTAATGAAACCCTGTTGTTGTTAATTGGGGTTTAAAGCCCCTTTCAAGAACATGCTCATATCACGGCTTTGTAATGAAACCCTGCCTACCAAATGCATGTGTGGTATACATATTAATTAACTTTCAGCTCTGAGGGTATGGGTATATGGTTTAGGTGCTATATGATAAAGTGCACCAATGTTCAGTGCAATATTTGTCATGATTCGAGAACACATTTGATTAGCTACTGTGCAACAGGTTATATTGATAACATGACACGTACCATCAATCATTGGAAAGATATTTGATTTTCTAGTATATGCCAACCAATTGTCTGTCCATAGATCGTATAATTATTATATTATTAAAACTATGCCTGCTGTCCAGCTCTGATGAACGTTAATTTTTTGCTGGATTTTCGTAGTTTCTACGGACACTTCGACGTATAACCAGCCATAACATTGTTACTTTGTAACACACGGTGTCCAGATTTATAACCATCCAAAAAATTTCATTTGCTTAGAATTTTCTGAGATCTTTTGATCGTTTTTCTTGGATAATAAGTCTGTTGGTAAAGACAAAAAGCTAAAAAAACATCCTTAATTGAGGCAGTATTAGCGTTTAATGGACACCACGTGATGAACGTTACATAAACTGACATAGCTCGAGATTCCTCTAGCCTTCCCTGTAGACCATAAGATATTGTTTTGTGTTGATATGGTCAGGGAGGGCTAGAGAGCAGACGCTATTGTAAAATGTATTGTAACATCTCCAAAATGCAGCCATTATATAATGATATACAGTTGTTCGTTTGTTGCCCTTGCTTATCTATTCAAAATT
>JAULBO010031122.1:0-11929 GCA_032355325.1 Clypeosectus delectus | reverse complement strand
GTTATTATACGAGTGTATGAGGATATGGTCTATATTATTATCTTTCATTAATGTTTGTATTACACGAGGCTTTTGCTATATATGTCGTTGTTGGTAAGTTTTCACTCGGATTGTCTATTCTTTCAATAGAAATTTAATATTACGACACTTGAACTCGATAATATATTTGTTTGTATGGCAAGCAGACTAATCAGGTTGGCTACAATGGTAGCAAAGTATAGGCACCCTAGAGATCATGTACCCGTGATTGTGACTCGAGGAGACCCGAATATGGCATGCATAGTACAGTACATGTGTAAGACGTGTAAAAGTGGGTGTTTTTGTTCAATACATCTTAGAAGCATACATAAAATATGTATCTGCACGCCGAAAGAAGCAATAAATTGGGGTGTTTCTCGTATATTATTTTGTTATAGTACTAGAAAACCGCCTCTGTGGCGCAGTGGTTAGAGCGTCGGCCTGGAGAGTGGAAGGTATCGTGGGTTCAAATCCGCGGTCGCGTCACACCAAAATACGCTAAAAGCTGGTACTTGCTGTTTCCCTGCTTGGCGTTCAGCATTACAGGGGTAAAGCAAGGACTGGTCGGCTCGGAGTCAGTATAATGTGTCTTAGTGGAGTATCCATGCTCTACCTACGGAATGATATTCCAGTGAACTAGCACTATAAAGACTGGTGAAATACCCAGACTGGCAAAAGCAGGCCTAATACACACACATGCATACACTACATACTGTACAAGCCTTGATATGAGCACGTTCTTGAAATCGTCTTTAAACCCCAATTAACAACAACGAACACTATATACTAGTAGTACGAGTCATCGTACATTAACTCTCAGGCTATCATTGCTACCATTGACATCACAGGAATAGTTCAGTCTCTGATAGGTTTGATTGCCATACAAACAAACATATGATCGAGTTCAAGGGCCGTATTATTCAATTATTATACAGTTAATATCCGTAACTACGTATAACATAGCAACTGTCTATAGTTTTATGTTCTAAGGGGATTAGGTACCTCTAAGCATTGAACATGGACAGAATAACGTTTCGGTATGTTCAAATGACAAGATAATTATAGCTACGTAGCTATAATCATTCAATATATGAACATATTAAAAACCAGTGGGATATGTGGAAAATGTAGCTGGTTGTCCAAGACACATCAAATGTACATACGTTCAGGTACAAATACGTTAGACCATGAACTATGTAAATGTAGGCCTACGTGCAATTATTGTTATCACATTAACATCTTCTTCTTTTTTTATTCAAGACGTTTCGATAGACAGTATTAATTATAGGCACCAGTCTTACTTAAGTTAATCCGAGATCCGTGAGTACAGAAGTCGTGCCGGTACATGCGAACTGTTCGTACCGATCCGCTAAGTACAGTACATGTACACTGTACATAATGCTAATGGAGAAAGTGCGATGAGCGTGCTCCATTCGTAGGCGTTGATATCCCGTATTTGCGGCCTTAACAAGCATTATCTATGACGCGGAATCAGATCTGATGTGATAAATGAAATGAATATCAGTTTTATCTCAGCCCCTGCAGTCCTGAACACCGCCACATCGGCATAATACGGCAACAGCTCGGACCCGTGATATTCGAAGTCACGGTATGCGTACAACAGGATAATATTAGACAATGCAATTCATTCCGTAAATACACTTTATTTTGTACAATTCTTAAACGGAATGAATCTATAAATATTTATCTTTGGAAAACTAACAGCCCGGGTCCGAGCTGTTGTATTGCATGTATGCCCGCCACTCCCTCCCTTTCGAGCTCACTCTCCGTCATTCCTCCCAACTCCCTCTCTCCCTCTCTCCCTCTCTCCCTCTCTCTCTCGCTCTCTCTCTGTGTCTCTCTCTCCTCTTGTTCTCTCTCTATATCTCTCCTCTTGTTCTCTCTTTCTTTCTCTCTGTATCTCTATCTCCCTCTCTTTCTGTATGTATGTCTCTCTATGTCTCTCTCTCCTCATGTTCTCTCTCTCTCTCTCTGTAAACTATGTCGCTCTCTCGTGTTCACTCCCTCTCTGTGTGTCTATCGCACACTTCCACCTCTCCTCCTTCTCTCGCTCTCTCTCCCTCGTTATATTTCTCTCCCATTTTCGCTCTCTCTCTCTCTGTCTCTCTCTGTCTCTCTCTCTCCTCTTGTTCTCTCTCTCTCCATGTAAACTATGTCGCTCTCTCGTGTTCACTCCCTCTCTGTGTGTCTATCGCATACTTCCACCTCTCCTCCTTCTCTCTCTCTGCCTCGTTATATTTCTCTCCCATTTTCGCTCTCTCTCTCTCTCTCTCTCACTCTCTCTCTCTCTCTCTCTCTCTCTCTCTCTCTCTCTCTCTCTCTCTCTCTCTCTCTCTCTCTCTCTCTCTCTCTCCATTCTGTAACTATCGATCACTAGTTCCATCCAATACGACAACGCCCCTATATATATATCTGACTGATGTCTTCGATGGAGCACCAACATGAGAAACTTGTGACACCCTACAAGTATGTTATCACTCATTAACTCACATATTATTTTCGCAAAAAAAACCTACATACGGATGAGTGACGGGTTTCAGTCTACAGCACAGTGGCATCGACCACGCGTCGCTTAACGAGATGTTTCACAGAGTACAGTTGAACTTGAAGTAGATCTACCGTCGTTGGTGGCACTGAAGGAAACCAATTAAAGAAAAAAAAGAGGCTATGCCAGTTGGGGTAAACTGGTACGCCAATCAAACGCATGACATATCAGCTTGATTACCCAATGTCATTTGATTATTGACCGTCTAATTTCGCTTCATTTCTAATGTTCACCAAAAATAAATAGCAGGTTGACATGCAGTCAAATTTCTTCAAAATATTGGAACTGATCACATGTCAGATCGTTCTGGAGACTCAGAGGAACGGAAACTTCATGCCGGGTTAATGTCAACTGACAACACGAATACCCCCAACCCCCAAACAAACCTACACAGTAACATGGTGTACATGTATCACTGTACATGCTATGCTGTTCTTGTCGATTCCAGTGTGATGTCAGATTCCCAGGAATAAATCACCGCCTCGGTGGCGTGGTGGTTAGAGCGTCTTCCCGGTGTACTGAAGGTCGCGGGTTCGATCCTCGGTGGCGTCATACTGAAATACGTTAATGGATGGTACTTGTTCTTCCCCTGCTTGACGCTCAGCATTAAAGGAGTAAAGCAGGGACTGGTCGGTTCAGGGTCAGTATAATGTGTCTGAGTGGGGTATCCATGTTCAAACTTCGGCATGATATTCCAATGAACTAACACAATAAAAGACTGGTGAAATATACAGACTAGCAAAAGCTAGTCATATGCACATACACACATGCATACATTACATACAGGCCGTGACATTAGCACGTTCTTGAAATCTAATCGGCTTTAAAACCAATTAACAACAACAGCAAGAAAGACAGACACATTAGAGCTTAGACGATACAAGATGTATTTGCCTTGCCGTGTATGCCTTCTACATGTACGTGCAATGTAGGTCTCAAACTGTAACTAGCAATCTATTAATTAAAAAGCTACAGTTACTTTCTCGGACAATATCCAGCAGAGGTCATATTCAGTGATCGTTATTAGAAGAAATCAATTACTAGTAGTTTAACATTGTTGTCATCGTCACCTTATATATTGCTACTACAGTATAACCAACTCCCATTATGTTCATTAAGTAAAGGATGGACATATCTCATTTCCTACCATCAATAATTAAATAGGCATTTGTGGCATATACACATGTTGGTCCGTGTGGACGTCTGTAGATTATACATAGCAGATTTAGAGTTCATACAAACACATGCATACATGTACGTCATTTCCGAATTATTTGAAGAAATTTATAGGGTGCAACATCCGGGTACTCACCTGCTGACCGATGAGCTAGCGGATATCCATCATGCATGTAACACGATTAATCGCTCATTGAAGTATATATTTGGGGTTTTATAATTGGGAGGTGTTTACAGTCGTCTTCCAGCGTGTCTGATATCGGCAGACTGGTCCCGCCTTGGACGCATGAAGGTATATATTGTGCATTGTATGGTATAAAGATATACTTATTATGGTGTTATATTATATCACTAATCGCCAATGTACACACGTATAAGAAAGTTGCTAGTAAAATTACTTCATATTATGTATTTTACACCAAGGTTTGCCTAACAACTTCCACGCTTTTATAGAGCTGAATGGTGTACAACGACATAATTTTACGTGCGTGTTTGTGTGGGATGGGCGTTGGTGGTTGTAGACAGACAGAAATAGTTTAGGTATAATTATATTCAAATGTATGTGTCACTACATGTATCTGTTATATAATTGTAGCCGTGTGTGATATAAGATGTACATAATGTTATCGGGTAATATAATGAGACTATACTCACAATTGTTCGTTGGAAAGATTTTATTCCAAGAATAACATATTTATTCCGAACGTTAAACAAATATTTTATGACACATAGTGTCAAAATACATGTATGAGTATGTACAGTCCATGCACAGGAATATTCCTCTCTGAAGCGTGGAAGACGTAACTTTCGTATTTGAATACCACACAGAACTGTACCCTTGACCAACGGAAGGATGGACACTCGTGACTGCTGAAGTTCAGCAATGATATAATGTTCTATATAGCACCGCTGCTGTGGCTGCATATTAGATATTCGACTAACAACTGAATATTGAGAAAATACCGCCAGGCCCCGATTTCTCCATTCAAACTTGAGTTTGAAATTTTGCTCAGTTGAGATTTCTCCCAAGTGCTGTAACTTGAGCAAAATCTCAGTTAGGTTCTATAAGTTACCAGCGTGTTATAACTTGAGTAAGAACTCAAACCAAACTGAGATTTTCCTCAAGTTACAGCACTGTGTCAATGGGATAAATCTCAGCTGAGCAAAATCTCAAACTCAAGTTTGAATGGAGAGATCGGGGCCAGGTTCTCTCAAAGAATGTGTGAAGACTTCCATGAATGGCCTGCTGCGCATGACACAACACATACAACTGGGAAAAGAGAAAACACTTCTTCTTCAAGGAGATAATTACCTGTCTTGAAGTATTTACTGGCCTTGTATTTAAAAAGAGCAGGCTGATCTTTTAGATTGGATCGTGGATGTTTTGTTGTCAGGTTTCACAAGCCTTTCGTAGCCGTGATATAAGCACGACGTTCCTGAAACCGGCTTTAAACCCCAATTATTCACAACAAGAACAACAAGCATTTCGTAAACACATGCAGCAAACTGCTTTTGGACATGTTGTTCTATTGTTTTATCCCATGATGTCTCTGTTTTACAAACCCAGTAGCTCTGCTGTGTCTTCTGTGAATGCATTTCCCATGACAATGGTTGATTGAGATGTAACTTCTCCTTGGAAGGATTGCTGATGGTGTACTATGTCGATGTGTTCCTCCGTTAGATCAATGAATCTTGTAACCTTTCTACTTCTCGACCAATCTCTGGTCCAACCACCATCCATCGCAATAGCTTCAATGGGTGTTCTGTCAAACACATGTTTCTGTGTTGCTCATGGGCCTGCATGGTCGGTTGGTATTGAAGAGAATACAACGATTCTTCAAAGATTGATGTGTGTGTGCTGGGAAGTGCAACCATACTCCTCTATAATGCTTTGACCACCAGTGTGTATAGTTGATGTCATCAAAGAAAGAATAACCAGGGAAGAAGCTTTGCTAACGACAATTTATACAACTCGGTCTACTTCTATTGATCGAGACTCAATGTGCAGCCTTCCCTGGGTGTCTTCAACATCATATTCACAGGCTTTGGAAATCCTACATGCCGTTACGTAGTGAGCATGTAGTGCACGTGAAACACGAGAAGCAAGCATTGTTTTTGAATAGTAAATAGACCATACTATTATTATGCATCTTCTCATTGCATTCAATTGCGATCAGTTTGCACCAACTAAACGTATAAGCGTATATGCGCGGGTGTGCATGCATCTGTGTGTACGCGTGTGTGTGTGTGTGTGTGTGTGTGTTATGCACCACAACACACATAACAATACTAGACTTGAAATTAGGACTTACGTTTAAATGTAGATAAAGTCATAAACAGTATGTTCTTCGACATAAATGTATTAAAATGCACATGACATTGAACAGGTATATATTTGGGAATGAAACATAAGTGAATACTATAACACACACACATACACACACACAAACACACACACACACACACACACACACACACAAAATACGCATATACACACACCTGCACACACGCAAACGCACATATAATATATACACACACAAGCAGGAAGACACACGAACATACACACGAATAACACGTAAATCAACCACTTCGTATCACTCCCACTGAACGCACACGCTCACACTCACTCATGCACACACGCACGCACGCGAACAAACACACGCACGCACACATGCCCAAACGCAAACACACACACGCACACATACATTCACATACCTACACGTGCACACTCGCGCCAACACGCACTCACGCTAACTCACGAAGACCCACATACACATACGCACTAACACACGCACACACACATATACATACATACAGATATACATACATACATGCACAGCATGGCAACATCACCTCAGCCAAAGCCCAAAGTGACATGAAAATATACGTCGACAATCGTGTGATAAGATGTGTTCAGGAAACTCAGCAAGAAGTGTAAGTCACAAGTGCAGGTCATAGTTTAATCAACTTTATTCTTGAGAAGCCTCTCCTTGAGATCGAGACAGACGGGTGGTATTTTTAGCAGCACGAGACACTAGTCTACATGTCTATAGTCACAGTCTTCAGAGGGTAAGGCGGTATTAATATTCCTAGTATTAAAGAAAAACTGACTGCGTTACATGTAATGCTTTTGCTAATACTATTAAAGTATACTTTTGAGTTCTGGCTAAATTGATTAATGTTGCTCCCTTTTGACACTATAGAACAATATTGATATATGTACTGAATCTATGACAAAAATGCAATCTACATTTACAGTTGTCAGTTACAATTCCTTGTTTGACAGCAACGCGTGTTCTTATGAAAATGTCAATCTCTATTTTTATGCAATTTAAGAAACAATTTCAATATGGCAAGTACAAAGACATAAATAAAAATAATTAGATTTATTCATAATTTAGGTCACATATTGCATAATCGTATTTGTATAATATCCAACGACAGGATAACACGGGATACGAGTCAAAGTAAATGTTTCATAAAATATATATGGAGCTGTTACCACGCAGACAAGGTGAAGTATTTAACAATTATTCCCATGGTTGAAGCGACCGGAAATGAGCTTATAACTCGATTTCCATCCGGGTTCCAACCCTATACTTGGGGAACTCTATTCAGACCAAATACATTAAACTTTAAACACAAGCAAGCATAATAGATATTAACTATGTCATTTCTGCATAGCCGTACGTTGAAAGCAATTCTACATGTTGTTGTTGTTGTTGGGTTGTGTTTATCCGGTCGCCTTCCGTCATAGCCGATTTCGGCAGACCGGACCCACCTAGGGTCGCATGTGTGTCAGCTTCCGTCTTGTACCGGTGGCACTGTCTCTACATGTTTCGTTCTATGTTGTTTATACAGAGTCATGATGTTGATCGTAGTCTTGGCCGCAATCCTGGCGAACGCTGCAGGCGCGTATGTAGAATGACATGACGACTTTTGATCTCTGCCATTATATGAAGGGCTATGTGTTCAACCCACCTAAGTAACTTTCCCCAACTTTTCAGAACCACAAAACGTTAGTTTTTTGGTATTAGAAAAGAGCTCATTAAACGAAATCCAAATCACACGAAGGAATTACCGCATACATACATTGATTATATACCGATGGATGCAGAAGACTCGCACAGATACCAATAATACAAAACAACCGAAGACATTTTAAATGGTTTTAGTACATATATCCCTTCATAATTCATAATTATAATATACAGTAAAGCTATTCATGAAATTGCACTACCGTAATACTACATAGGCATTCGTTTCTGGAATATGAATAATTACATGCATGGTAAAGTCTTAAATGTTGTTGATTTGTTTACTTGTTGTTGGGTTTTATAATAATATTATTTTAATTTTTGTTTTATAGATATTCCCATTATTATGATGCACGTGTACATCAGTGAAGCTGTGTTTATTTAATGTGTCTATCAGACCGACCGAAGCACCGCACTTCAAGCACTGCATCCACACAAACACGGACATGATCTCCGCAGACAACGTCATCTCCAACATCGTACTGGATATGGACAACAAAACCAACCACATAATCACAGTGGTTGAAATGATAGACGAGTTCATTGGAAAGTTCGACGAAAACAGTAATTGTTTAAATACTAGTACATGTTCACATCATACGTCATTGATTTGCACTGACCGTGTTAAAACCTAACACTTAACATGTTGTTTACCTGCTTGGCGCTCAGCATTAAAGGGGTAAAGCAAGGTCTGGTCGGCTCGGAGTCCGAATTATGTGTCCGAGTAGAGTATCCATGTTAACTGTGGCATGATATTCCAGTGAACTAGCACTATAAATACTGGTGAAATACCCAGACTGGCACGAGCAGTCATAATACACATACACACATGCATACAAGCCTTGATATGAGCACGTTCTTGAAAGCGGCTTTAAACCCAAATTAACAACGACAAGTTTCCACAACGCTATGTATCACTGCTCCGTAAGTACGTGTAGCTATTATCGCGACTTCCAACAGGAGACAGCAGAATTACGAGGCAGGAGTTCGTTCATAGATGGTACTCCCGCTTCAGCGACATCCCCGATTTTGCCAACTACCTCTTCGACCACTTCGACCTCGACAGGGACGGCGTCTTGGGCGTGTTCGACTTCCCCATCCTCCACTCTTTAATAGACATCGATCGTGAGTTATGAAGACCGTATTTATAATAGGTTCTTACCGAGTATTATGCCTGCATTTTGTTTTATCAACAACTCGGCGGTAGGGCTAAGCTATGTGACTAGCATATTAAGCAATTAATTATATTATGTTGTTGGCTGATAATATATAAATGTTGTATGAAATATAGGCTACGTTTAAGTACTGACTCACAATGCGTTAACGTTGCATTATGCACTGGGAGAACAGACATTTAATATAGACATAATTATAAATAACGATGTCCATACGGCGGGCAAACAAGAATATTTCAGAAATATAATGTTCAACAATTGTTGCCAAACACACACCCGCGTGTTCTTCTACACTGTGGTTACTAGTATTTGGTTAAACTGCACGATGATCATCAACTGTTAAATAGTTAACATATTATATCCATGTGTATTGCTTCAGATGATGGTATGGCAGATGAGATAGAGTTTACTCTATATATGTTACACGTAAGTATCTCAATATGTACTCGCTATGCACCGCCAGTCTATATGCAAACTACTCAATGTTCAGTCTCTTCGTAATGTCCCAATCACACCAAACTAATTCTCACTACGTTCTTGACAATGTTGCCGAACGGGCTAAAACTGTGTGGGAACGGAGTGGATGTAGTAGCAACGTGTTACGGTCTTTTTATGAACTTCATGAACGGGCTAGGACGGAAGGGTGCTCCAGAACTTCGAGTCTGCTCAAAGTCTTCTGGCGGCCATCCCTTTCTGCAGTTAGACGGAGTGACAACGTACTTGATGGACGTACAAACGACATTGCTGTACTTAGATCCTACTTGTTACGACGTGATGCAGTCGGGTCCGTTTGTAGATCGTTCATGCCGTTCGCAAACAGACCTGCATAAATTCAACAATGTCAATAACCGTGAGCTTTGAGTCACCGTTTAAATTTATTTCTCGTATTCAATTACAGCTTTACGAGGACTGTGTACCACACTTCCTTGAAGTGCCAACTTTTTAGACCTGTGGAACTCCCCGACGAAGTTTGTTTCCGCAATAAAATATTTTACTGCAGTGTGCATGCATGTTTAGACTTGTGATTTTGGATGTGCATGCTAGCTGCACGGTGTCCTCCCGAATTCCCCATCTGGGGTGTTAAGGCATTCCCATTTTCCAGATCTGCCGGTATTCTTTGTTCTCGGGCCGTGTTGTTATAGTACAGTGGTATGTTGTAATAGTAATTTAGTAGGTGCGATTTTCACCCTAATTGCTACTATACATTGGATTGGAGACGTTTATATTTAAATTTCTTCTCCAACTTTGGAGACGTTTTGGGCCGCCTTTTTTGGTGGTTTTACTTGAGAAAATAGACGGAAATGTGAGGTAAATATGGCAAGCTTCGCAGACTACGTATACCCATTGGATAGATGGTGCCTTGCATCTGCAGCAATGGAACAACCATCTGGGTGCTCTGGAGATCCTTCAGTATGCTGACGAGTGCACTGCTCTTCTCCGCTCGGAGTAGTGTATTTGTAAATTAGTTTGTATATGTATAACAATTTATTTCAATTTATTCTAACCTGCCGAAGTACTGTAGTGAATTCCTTTAAAGAGGTGTCATTATCCCTTAATTGGTAAGATTAATTCGATCAAGTTAAGGCGGACACATTCCCACTTCCCAGATTTACGCATGACTGCTTTTTGCCCGTTTCACACTTTTGGTCTGGAAAATGGGAGTAAACAATTCTTGGCTAGCTTGGTGAAACGGACCAGTGGCGCAATATTTTATAGTATCAATATACGTAAATGGTATTGGTATTGGTACACTGTGGAGAGGTCATTTAGAAATACCTTGCATACCGAAACAAACTATTACGATACGACGCCACAGTGTTAAAGAGAAGTCGGAGGGTTTAGATAAGAGAGAGAGGAAAATGTGTCAGTGTACTGTGAAAAATGTTTAATAAATTAATATATGTATGTGAAACGTCTTGTTTGCTATTCACTGGGCTAAGTGGTCTTTGGAATGTTAGATGTAATAATTACTCACATTTATGAGCAGTCAGTCATAAATACTACAGTATATAGTTTTCAGAACATAATTACATTATTTTTTATCAGTTTTGAAAGGAATTCAAGTGTATTGGAACAACGAATGTATGGAAGGTTCTGCAATAATGTAGACGTATTTGCATACATGGATGTAGATAAAATAGGAAAGTTATAATTATGAATATAGTACATTCCGATAGAACTTCGTTCCTCTCCAGAGTTCTCAACTTTTAAATCTCTTCTTAAGACCCATCTTTTCCGCCAAGCCTATCCCTATAGTGACTTTGTCTTTGTCTGCGCTTCGAGCATGTGTTTTTCCGCATGGAGTCCAGCGCTTTATAAATGCACTATTATTATTATTATTATTATTTTCACACGAATACAACAGCGAATATGTTATGTGTACGACTGCATGGTTGGCTCGAAGTCAGTATAATGTGTCTGAGTGGAGTATCTATGTTTAAGCTGCGGCATGATATTCCAGTGAACTAGCACTATAAAGATTGGTCAATACCCAAACTAGCACTAGCAGGCATATGCACATATACACACATGCATACACTACATACATATGATATGAGCACGTTCTTGAACGCGGCTTTAAACCCGAATACAAACAAAGAATATGTTTTGCGCACGATTCCAGAGCATCCACTGCACAAACTGTTATAAGGATTTTCGTTGGTTACTTTCGATCAAATACAACACCAGCCAACATGCAGAGCACCGCGTCAGCTGGACATAATGCCGCATGATATGGCTGAATGGTGGAACAGCCATCAGAAACGTTGCCTGATCGCAAAGAAGCTTCCCTGCACTGAGGCAACGATAACTTAGCTTATTTTCTCGGCATATTATCATTATGTATGGAATTAAAGCACGCACGCACAAGCACAAGCACAAGCACACACACAGACACACACACACACACACACACACACACACACACACACACACACACACACACACACACACACACA
>JAULBO010031121.1:0-20323 GCA_032355325.1 Clypeosectus delectus | reverse complement strand
AAATACACCAAAAAAACTTATACTTTTAACAATTCTTAGGTCTACCATTGGAGCCTATGGGGCGACAAATGGACTATTCCCTAAAGAAGTGTATTTAGGGGTTTCTTGAAATTGGATAGGTTTTCCATTTCACTGGTGTTTTGTGGGAGATTTACCTGCAGCGTGAAATGACGTATCTCTGAGTGACGTTGTACGGGGGTCTTCACATATTGAATTATGAGCATCGCATGACCTCTCAGACTCTTAAGAGGCATGGTATTATCATCCGACATCTATATTTCAGGCTTGTGCTACTTGAGGGGGGGGGGTCTCTAATTGGCAATCAATTGTTTTCTTGACTTCACTACCACTGACCTCGGGGTGTGTTTTGGGAAGCGCTCCGGAAACGGGGAAAAAAGATACCCCCAACACACATTTTCAAAGGGATTTGTGTTGCCGGCAGTGTGATTTTCATTCGTACCATGCGAGGATTATTTTCGTTGCTGGAACCAATTGAGCCCGTGAGTCTGGCTCTTAATTCAATATATACAAAATAGCACACATCTGTATTGCCGCGGAATGTGTGCACGTGCACTACGACACAGAGAAGGGAGAAAGAGCATCACAGAAATGTCAGTCTCGCTGGATCTGTTAACCAGCTTCTTCCCCCAAACCCGATATTCATTTTCCCTCACCCAGATCCTAACCACTTTGAATTCCTTTGCACAAACATCCTTATTCAAATTTCTTTCACCAACGACTGCAGATTGCATTAGGCCAAACACTACTTTATAAAGTCTATATATACGCTGTGGGTAAAATACTTGTAGCGTTACAAATAATGAGACAACACTTACAGCGTGTCAAAATATGTTAGAGGTGTGGAAGACAAATCGCGACATGCGGAATGACATCCCGAGGTGAAGGAGGTTGGGCAAGAAGTGCAAGATGACTGAATCTCGTTAAAGTAAGCGTGTTTCGAAGACCGCGTTCCGAGGATTGCCAGCTGATTCCGTCATATTTCCCAGGGTACGTAGGTCATGTTTATTTCTCCACGAATACCCAATACTTCTCCACGTGTCTCCATATGGCTCAGGGGTAAGCGAAGTCAGGTTAGAGAATCCAGCTGTGGAAGCTTACAAGGTGATCTCTTCCCAATACGCAAGCAAAGAAATCTCTAGTTCCCTGACAAAACAACATATGGATGGTGTGCAGTCGACAAGGGTTAAACAACTGCAATATATATTCAAAACAATCATTCTTTTGAAATAATCCTGGATAAACTGTTCATATGAATTACAAATAACATATCGCAGCCCCCAATTTTCTTACAAGTAAATCACGAACGTATTTAATCACAGATAATTTACGCACATCAAGTATACGACCATTCTATAAAACATGGTTGTTGGTTTAATCACAATTTCTTTTATAATATACTAGTATCTTATCCCCCGAAATATCCCAATGCGTGTGTGCCAATTTACAAACAGGTGCCTACGTTTCCAGTAATCGCCCATCCATTTGGCCGCTATCAAACATCAACTAGTTGTGACCATTAGCGTTATCACGGCTTATCACATACACGCATTCCCAAGGTTCCATATCTCGGCAGAGTGGAGTTGTTATTGAACCTGGAGTAGCATTGCCGAGGTGCAAGTAAACTAGGAGGTGTTGGGAGGTGTTGGCAGGTATTGGAGGACACAATTTACGACATACTGGATTTAACGGCCAGAGAAATAGCTACTCTAACTGATATAGATGCCACTCATTTTCACTTGGAAGCGATAAGAGTGTAGCTCAACGTGGTATCAAGTGATATCAATATTGCTGTATTTAATATGAAGGGCTTCGACTAGGAAATAGAAGTACTTCAATAGCAGGAGGTGACGTACAACACCAAATACAACATGCAGTTTCCACTTGAGACCCGACCAGCACAGTTCACGGACTGTAGAGCTATGCGGAGAGAACACTTTCCACCAGGATATATAATAAATACAAAGTAATATCCAAACGTTGACCTTGGATGTCAAGTCGTGGAAATATCCATCAATCCTTGGCTGTAGAAACGTGCTTCATCGCTAGGCAACCTGGAGAGGCCCTGGCACTAAATAAACCAGACTGCAAGGAGGTTATAAAATTCCACTAGACAATGATTTAAGTGCTGTCAATTACTAACTATGTATCATACAGTAAATTTACCACCATTAACATAACATGTTCACTGTGCACAGTGTCCAGTCAGCCAGGTAGAATAGTGCTAGCTTCATACGTGCCGTGTACAAAAACCAGTTACACTACTAATTCCAAAAACATACTACAGTGTACTCTGTCTAAACCGGCACACGTTGGGACCGAGAAAATATGCCGGATTATTAGAGAGTGCCGGTTTACTCAGTGTGTCAAGAGTCACTGTCGCCCGCAGGGACTTGGAAATTGAGCCGGTATATGCAGATTGCCGGATTACACAGATGCCGATTTAGACAGAGTACACTGTATTGTAGAATATTGATAGTTAGTTTTTTAGTGTGTTTTTTTTAATTAATTAATTTATTGTTTCAGTTCTGTGTGCAGTATAAAATGTTACCTTAATAATTACTAATACTTCATTGAGTTAGACGAAAGCACCAGTGACTAGATCGGACTTCTATTTCTCGATATTAAAGTTGATAAAAAAAAAACCCATCTCAAGTCTCTTAAAACTTGTATTGAATTTGCTCTAATTTGAGCAAAAACTCAGTCGGAAATCATTTTCAGTTTGCTTCGAGTAATCATGGCCAGCTCAGATACTTCCCCAATTGTCGTTGTCAGATGCCGGATTGTCAGATGCCGGATTGTCAGATGCCGGATTGTCCGACACGTGAAAGCTACGTGAAGAATGCGGCAGGGAAACTCCTGTGTCAGACCGACATAACGTACAACCTTGTTGCAGGCCAGCTTCAGAGCGGGTCGAGGGGGGCGAACCTCCAGATAAATAGCCTCCGAGCAGGCAGTCTAGAGTCAGATAAATAGCCTCCAAGCAGGCAGTCTAGAGTCAATTTACAAGATTAACAAACTGTCTAAACATGCCTTCACAAACTCTCCAACAGATGGAGGTAACATCACCTCTAAGAAAATATGTTTAGCAAAACAACGAGGTTTTTCTCAAAGGCTTAAGAAAGTCATTGTAAGCTTCTTTGCTGCCGTGATGAATAGATATGCAGTTAATTATTTCTTAGTGGAGTCGAGCCGAGCTTCACAGTGATGTTCGTTTTTATGTGGTTGGCCTTTGTTGGAAATATTTCAAGTCGCCAAAAAAAACTGTAATTACAAGGAAATATATGTATGTATTCTCAAGCAGAAAGCTTTCTGGGAAAGACATGCATTAGTGTCCATTCACATGGAGATGTGAAAATACTATATGAAAATGTTAATATCACAGCTGAAAAGTTATCTTGATTACCCCTAGATCTCCTAACAACAGAAAACAACATGCTCAAAAAAATATCCCAAATGTCTTCTACAATTTATGCAAGCTGCACAATCGTGTGTTGGGCCCACATTGATGAAGAAGACATCGGTTTCAGAGCTTGACATGAAAAGGCAAAAGGAGTGCCCTCGTGTAGAAGTGGCGCTCCTTGAGAACACTGATACAGACCTGGCTAAACATCAATTGACTCGGGCTCTTGTGAAGCCAAGAGCCATGGCATCCTGGCTTGCAGAACCCGGGCGTGAAGAATCTGCCAGGACCTATTACTTTCTCTGACCTCCTTATGACGAGATGCGTGAAGTGTCGAGCCATCACAGACTACCTCCCAGCAATTTGGAGAGCGGAGATAAAACCACTGACAGCGTCTTCAATGAAGAGTCAAGTCCATGTATACGTGTGTGTGTGTGTATCGTGTGTGTGTATCGTGTGTGTATCGTGTGTGTGTATCGTGTGTGTATCGTGTGTGTATCGTGTGTGTATCGGTGATAACCACGGCCTGCTTCACTGGAGGTCCTCGTTCTCCAAATTAGATGTCATCGCTGGAGTCAATTGGCAACAATGGATGTTGGAGAAATGGAAAACACATCGGTTTGCGTGCCCGTGTTGCCGCCGCTGCCTCTCTGAGGAGTTGGTGCAGTCATCTGGAATCTGCCCGAGCACAGCAGGGAGGAACCGCCCGCCTGCCCTCCACTGTTGCTTCTTCAAACACGACCTCCGAAACAATCCAGATGCTAAACGATGAACTGAGTCTCGTCTCCTGCCGATGTGCAAGTCGCTTGGGAATACTGTTGTTTCAAATGATCCTTGCTTTGTTTTTTCCCCCCACGATGCTTGATCTACCGATACAGGCAAATGGCAAGCAACCAAAGCCTATGTTAAGACGGGGAACATCACTATCTCATCTAGCTCGAGATAACATGCCAACATAGTGCTGATATTTCGGCTTGCAGAGAGGCGTGTGCCACACTTGCACAACTCCCTGCTTAAACACACAAGGCAATCGCTGCTGACAAGACTCTCGCACCGGCTCTCAGAATACTTCCATGTCCGCCATCAATGGATGATCCATCAGTGGACGGACAGTATTAGGGTCATTGACATTGGTAGAAGCTAGAACTCCCAGCTTTGAATATCTTACCTCCTACAAGCATAGCACACATTCTATCTGCCAAGAACAAATTTAGAGAAAATGGAGAACAAAATTTGCAAATTCGGAACACAAATTTATACGAATGTCAGCCATTAAATTTTATTAATCGACTGAATATTAAAGATGCCATTGCTATAAAATAAATATAAATATATCATGTCAGCCGTAGCAAACTTTTCGAATACATTGGTATGTTTAGAAGTGCATTGTTGACGGCCACGATGAAATGATTATACGACAGAACGGGCAAAACGAACACATGCAACCTACCGCAAATACGATCCACTTACGGTGCAAATGGAAAAACAATGCCGTCATATTAAGGCAGTGTGTCGGTGATATTAGAATGGGTTCCGCAACCTGCGTTGCATTTCAATGGAAGCCAACATGCCAGCTGGGAGTAATATTATCAAATATGTAGCCCACATTTCTTTCATTTTCGCTAAGTCTGTTAAATGTGCGTTAGAATTTGTCCAATAACAAATGTGTAAGTAGTTAGTAGCATATGTACCTGCCATGTGTGGAACTAGGCTGTCTCGAAACATGCGAGGAAGCCGGTTTACAAACCAATTAAATAACTCTGGTGGTAATAAATTACAAAATATCTCTATTGTAATAATTGAATAAACAAACACAAAATCTCTATACATCTTTGGCTTAGAAGTACATAGTAAACAAAAATCTATGCAACTTGTTGGAATGATGAATTAACAACCGTGTACATATTACTGACTGAGAGAAATTGAATGGAGAACTGTCCAGGAGGCAGGCTCTCGGTCATTGGAATCTGTTTGCAACCACCGAAGCAAAAAATCATACTATGGAATAGCCAAGTCACAGCTTAGGCAAAAATTACACGCGAGATTCCTTCAAGATTGCAGAAGACAGATGTGCATAGCAACATGGGGATCAAATAGATGCCTTTGCCAAAGATTCATCGCCAAATGTCAAAACGCAATATGGCAGCAACATTTTTCCTCCCACGTCCATTATGACACAAATAAGTACAAGACAGCATTTGTGGGTAATAAACATGCCACGAGAGAGATAGAGAGATGTCTGGTTGTCAGGTCTGCTTGAAGTGTATGACTTGCTCCGTGGCCAGCCTTTCATGTATCCTGACCGCCATGCTTTCCCATACAACCGGAAAGTAGTACCTGTCAATTTTGACGAATTGTTGCATTTCAGACCTGTCATTTTCTGGAAAATTAAATGAACTGGGTTTTCGACCAGCTATAATTGCCAGTGAAAATATTCATCCATAATGGGGGAAAAAACCCCATAAAAGCTGGTACACTAGACTGGATGAATCTTGAATTAGTAAACATACAGTTATATATAAACTCCTTGGAGGGGCTATAAATATTAAACTCCTTGCAGAGGTACACATAAAGTCGTTGCAGGGCTACACAGATCTCTGATCTTGGACCACTGGGTAATACATCTGCATGTAGAGTAAACCTGCGCCTTTAATTGCTCTTTGACGACATTTATTGCGGATTCCGACTAGGCCATCCGACAATGGCCATTTCCATTTTATGATCTGCTCCTAGGGGGAGCCACTGTCTGTCTCTGGGCGGGATTACTTTTTTGACAAGCAATTTCTTTAAAGGCCAACAATAAACCTCATTTGTTTGCAACATTATTTCCGAGAAAGTAATCTGGCCTTTGTGCGAGGAATTCACATATGCCCAGGCACAAGGCCCATGGATTAATAGGGGCCATTTTTATCACCAACTTTAAACTTTGTTAATTGAAAAGCAAAACCCGAGTCTGCTTTAATAGACAAGACGCGGTCTCCAGCCCGGATTCGAGTGCCGAACCTCGTGGCATAAAAGCGTCCAATGGAAGAATCTGGTAATCACGCGCACAGACTAGGACGCCATAAAAAGACACAATTTGGTACGCGAACATGGCAGCGTGCTCCATTACTGTGCAAATAGACTCCGCTGCATATCACAATGAAGCGGTATGAAAACATGATAAAATTGGCAATAAGGGGACAGAATAGGCCATAAAATGTACTAATGCGTTCGCTCGATATATCGCCCTCCGATTCCAGGGCAGGTAGAATTTCAAACCAATAACGTATTATTGATCAGCAGTGACACTGGAAAAATCTCATCCATCACTCAGCCAGCCCACGGCTCATTTATCAATAGAATATTTTGGTATCAATAGCATATGGTCATATCAATAGCATATCGTCATATCAATAGCCTTATCGTCATATGGGGCAAATTATCCTATCAAGCCGACACCTTTCCTTAGCACTCCTCAATACATTGTTTGCGTCCATTGTGTAGGACGTACATCGAAACGAATTTACCGTATTCCAATCCACAAATACACAAATTGATTCAAGCATTCAACTTATTCTAATTTACCCCCCTAGGGCACCCTAGAGCCTACACTACCTTATTAACAGCCCCATCCCCTGATCCGCACAGCCCCTGGGGACCCACAATAACATTTGAAAACATTGCACCACCGGGCGGTTATTGGAAACTCACTCCTCCAAACACAGCAAGAGAACCCATTACTTTTTGCTTTCATTAGACGAACTAGATCCTGCTTAATTACTCCCCAACATGCAAAGATAAACCCTTGATCAGGCGCTTCCCCAGGGGCCTGTAGCTGTTTATCTATCCCTAATCCAAATGCATGCCCTGGCTACGCGAGCCCCAGGGGAGGGCAGACCCTGTGAAGTGAAGCCTGGAAAACATTAGCGCATAGCTGTTCACCCTGCTGGGGAAGGCTGGCTACTTAAAGGGGCTCTCGACTACCACGTCCACCTGTGCCTGATTGGCAGTGCAATTAACACCTACAGGTGTGAGGAGATCGATGAATCAGAGGTATTATGGGACTGTCGAATGCAAAGGTGTTGTTGCATTGGATACAAACGGCTTGCATGCTACCAAACTCTCTGCATTGGAAGATGGTAATGATTAAATTAATATTATAATCATATATGCAATAGCATGCAAGTTTGAGGATAATATACGACACATGGACACGCTGAAAACCCCCAGCTGTTATACAGGCTCATATTGCATCCGAGTGGATATAAATTGGATTAGAACTATAAAACATTGGTATTACCACCTTTTTACGACTTTGAGATATCCAAATTAATTTTATTTTATTTTATTTATACAACCACTGTGCCTCTGCATGCCCAGTTCTCATACCATGATTGACTGATTGATTTCTTGTTTAACGTTGTTGCGAGAATATTTCGCCTATACGCGACTCATGAAGCATGATACATCTGTGCATGTTGGTATACCTACATCCAGGAGGCCATACCAACCTCGTCTTCCCACTCTCCGTCTTGTCTAATCCCCGGTGTTTATACTCAGATGACTGGAGAGACATCCAAACAAACCACAGCATTGCTGACCCAGCCCTTGAACGCTTACACCGTAATTATGCAAAGCAGATAGGATTATCTTACCGAGAGCTCTCGTGACTGGAGGGGTCATATGTCTACTAGGTTTGTCTATACGCCTGGAACACCTATAATTACAGTGTTTGATAACATATCGCTACTTGCCCAGATCAAGACGGACATTTTAGGACGGTGGATAACATTCAGACAATAGTCCACAGGCAGATGCGAACATCAAAGTCGGCCACTGACAGATAAGTTGCTGCTTACATGGAAAACAGGTTTAAAATTAGAAATTTAATAACACGACATAATGATTTTTTTTCACCCCACCCTTCCGTCCCAAGCAACTGCTTCTAGGCAGGCGTTGTTCAGATATAAATATAATATATCCTTGTGGTGGTAAACAGGTCAAATGGGGAACTTGGTTATGTCTCTGTTTGAGTGAGAAGTGTGTATGTCCTGAACAAGCAACATCAAGAACAAACATAAAACAAATATATATTCATCTTGTCCAAATACAAAAAGAAAAAGGACAAAGCCTGTCTGATTCCTTGCCACAATCTAGATGCACACTGAAAACACAGCGATGCTTGTGGGCGAAAGAGGCTTGAAGTGGTCGTTTCGGATTTGAACAACTTTTCAATGAATTGCCTGTGCTTCACAGACCTGTATTCCCTGAACAGCGGACGGGTCTTAATGCCGACGAAAGCAAGCGGAAATGTTTGTGATTCGAGCAATGGAGGAAGAAAGCGGTTGATTCTACACCTCGCGGACTGGCCGTGTGCTTGACACTGTCACTGGTTCAACTTGGCAGCGGGGGATATTGTAGAGGTAAACAGTGTCGCTGTAACACTAACATGGTAGTATTCTGTCTCTCTCTCTCGGCTTCTACACAGAAAGCTCGAGTCAACAAACCCCAATAATACTTTCATCCTTCTGAACAAACTGTGCCCCTGCTGTCACGACCCCTTCGCAGTAAACACAGTCGACCAAAATGGCCGCCCTGGGCATCACTTGCGAGAGTTATGGACAGGACAGGACAGGGAGTTCAATGTCTGAAGTCTCTGGTGCATCATACACACATCAATCTGCTTTAGGGGACTCTGGACACGCAGTAAACCAAACAGTATGATTCATATTCGTACCAACTTCAATGAAACCATGAAACCTACAAGACTTTGCTGACTAAGACAATAATTCTAGTAACTGAATATACAAAATTTGGCTCTGTCAAACACATGACAGATGTCGACAAATGTTTACGTGAGAAAAACAGACAGTATACTTCATTATTCCGACGTATCCTACGCCATGCCAAATCTCTGTACTTCCAAATTGATCTCCAAACTGATCTCCTGTCTCTATACGTCTCTCTCGTTGGCAGCCAGCAAGGTAAAGCAATCGTACTTTCACACACACACACACACACACACGCACACGCACACGCACACGCACACACACACACACACACACACACACACCTGACATAGCCTGCCTCACACCGATCACACCTCCCGATAGCATAAACCAACACACCCACACATACATTTATACACTGTAACGCTTTCACACCAAGCTTTACAAACAGGCTTCCATGTTTTCACAAGCAGTAATTCATAGCTGGATCAGGTTTTATCAAAAGCAGTCAGATTTCCTTCGGTGGAAGGTCCAATCCACCCAAACAAGCAGATAGCCCTCAATGTGGTAGGTCTGAATGATAACAGTGCGCTCTGATTTATCTGAGTGAAGAATGAAAGTGGGCCCTATTTAATTGGGATTATGGCACGTTTTGGGGGCATTCAACACCCCCCCCCCCCCTCTCCACCCACAGATGACACAGGTCTGGATGAAGAATACTCTTCTCTGATGGAGTCTGGTTAGTCTAGGATCATAGGAGCGTAGCAAGTCCAGGATCATGGGAGCATACGAAACATACCAGAAATAACAAGGAAACATAATACGCATTAATTTTTCATCAACGCATGCCTGTATTTAAACTTGATATTAATCTCAATTCAATCTCTGAGGGATCAAATATCTGTTGCTAGAGAAGAATTTAATAGCAGAATTCAACATCTGAATTAAAAATACTTACAGCTAACAAGACATAATTATATACTCATATCCTGGACCTATAATTCAGGAACATTGTACAATCACAATTCCATGATCGTACTGAAATGATCGATTGATTTGCTGTTTAACGTCGATGCGAGCATATTTCACCCGTACGCGATGATGTACTGACATGAAGATAGCTCATTATGGTCATAATGTAAAAAAATAGCAGTCTAATGACACCAAAGGAACTTCAAAAAGATATTTCTATTATTACATTTCCATCAAACAACTACCAAAGAAGCAAGTTGACAACTATTATTGAAGAAATATTGGGCGAGATGGCTGAACACAATATAATGTAGAAACCATCAAAGGCCAATACATTAATAGAAAATATTAACTTCAAAATTTAACACCTTGTTAATTACCACCAAACACATTATAATATTTATTACAACTGTTCCAAACTGAAAGCCATTGTGCACACCCACTTGACAGATGTTGGCAGATGCAATTAATCAATATTATTTGAAAACCAAGTTTGCATTTACAAGAATTGAATTGGTGGAAGTCTCATTTGATTTGAACCGTGAAGTGATACTAGTATCTGGATTTGAAGATCTAAATGTGGCACTTATCTAAATTTCACCAACTTACAGATTGTACTACTATAGTATTTCAAGCAATCAATTCCGGCTTGTTATTCTTTAGTGTCGTGATTACTGTGAATAGCATTCGAGTAGTTCCTTGACTGCATTGGGTTGTCACTTTATGAAGTCACAGTACACATGCACAACCAGATTCATAACATCTTCCTAGAATGATTTTCAGTGATAAACATGAACATCACTATCAAGTCTGTGGATACCACCAGACAGGTCAAACAAATAATAAAAGAAAATTGGTCTTTGTTACTTTTACAACCATATTGATATGTATAACTTAATATTTGCTACCAGATGACAAGACAATAACTAGAAATGTATTGACATGTTTTATGCCTCCGAACACCCGTGTATCAATGAATGAGGAACATAAAACAAAACAAGATTACGATAGGTAAGTTTACACATGAACCATAATTCAGATAGCTTACCTTGGGTATTCACAATAATCCGACTAAATCCACAAAGAACTGACTAGCCTTGGAGAATTACCCAGTCAGTGCTTTGTTCCGAAGCGCAAGCTCTATCCCCACACACCTTGTATCCTGGTCGCGAATAAGCTCTAACGAAACCAGCTCACACGGCGAGTAATATCCATTCTAGAAACCAATATACAACACATAGTTGTGCCCATGACACAGGCCTGCAATATCCATCCAATTTTCATTCAATATTCATCCAGATAAGCCAGTAAACTCTGAAAAACGTTGCAGCTCGAATGAAGCCGTCTGCCTCTGCGTCTGCTATGCATCCAATATGGCTGCCAGCTAGTAGCATGGCCCAGCGTAGTGTGTTTGAGCAGCTGGTTGTCGGCTATTCTGGAGTATTCAGCGGTGAGTGTTCCCAACACAAGAGCTAGCCCTCAGCGTGAGGCCTGTTTGTATGCTCCTGCCTCTCCAGGCATTCCCATTTCAATGGGCGCAAACTTGCCCACAAGTGGCGATCATTTTCTCTGCTTCTACAGCGAGTCCTAATGTCAACACGAGCTGACCCGGGAGTCTCAAAAAGCTGGAATAATACTATTTAGGGGCAACACTCTCCATTAAGACCTTTGATCCCAGAATAGCACCCTAGATTGTCTAGCAAAGTTGTAGGGAAAACAAAATCTGTCATGTATTCAAGGACTGTGGGCACTCACAAGGACGGCCTGACAGCCTCAATGGGCCATTACTCAAGGGTGGTGAATAGCCCAGCGGTCCCCACTGAAAACGCCATCCAAACTCGCACACCTGATCATAAAATCGCAATTGGCAATGCAATAAATCTACCGACAAACACCGGACAAGTCCTGGCCTCAAACACCCCTAACCCCCAACACCCCCCTTCCTCCCATGAGTAAACAAATACAAGTTGCAATCAAGTTCTCTCCACCATTCACACATCACACTTCATTCACACATCACACTTGAGGTGCGATGTATCAGCTGGTGTTTCCAGAAGAAAAGCATCATTCATCGGTACCACATTTTGTTTCCTTCCCCTGTCGAGTGTCAAATTCAACAACTAAACGTGGAGCATCCATTATGACACCTGCATCTCTCATAGGTCATAAACACGAAGAGCTAGCTGGGAAGATTCCCAGCTAATGTCCTTTTTTTGGGCCTCCTTGGATGAAAGCAATCAAGGTTGAGATGCTCAATAAATAATGCATCTCCCTTACACCACAGGGATAGAGTCTTACACCTAACTAGCACCGTGGATTGAGAACCAACCCATGGCCAGGTATAGTACAGGCTGCTACACCATCAAATCCATACCGCCAATTTCACACGACCTTCCAAATTTAATGTAAAACCTAAAATTAATGCGAAACTGACATCGATGCCGAAACGAAAAACCCAGAAAATTAATTAATTTTGGATTTTTATTTTTATTTTACACAATCTCCAAATACAAGACGAGTTAAGCAATTCATACATCTTGTATTCACCCATGTAATGTCAATGATAACATTGAATACAAATTTAAAAGCAATTTTTTTATTTTTTATTTGATGAATGAATCCGATTACTAGAAGATCTCATTCTGTGATGTTTCTTCAGAGAGTTCACTAGACTACGTAAACAACCCCTGACAAGCTCCATTCCATGAAGTATTGTTGTATTATTGTTAGACAGAAGTATCGATTACTGCACCTATCCATCAGATTTGGAGACTTACAAATTGTATCCACTCTTGTATTTACAGAAACATACCGGTACATGTAAGTTATGTTGACTTCTACAAGTTCATCTTTAATGGTAAATTATAGTGTCATATTACATTCATTAATTTCTTTGCATATATTGACTTCCACATTATTAAAAAAAAAATCTTTTAAAAATTTCATCATGTTATTTTCATATTGCAATAATTTCAGGTTCTACAGAAGGAACATTTGAAACAAAATTAATTTAAATTCACATCCATGTATCTATCGTAATATAATATTTGAGTAATTTATGAGAGAAATATTGAAGCAAATCCAAGTTCTTTTTCATCTATCAATATCATAAGAAAAGAGTTTACCTTACTCATTAATAACATTTATTAGTATGGGATTGTAACACAACTTTCATATAAACTATTCATATAAACTATTCTTATCAAACATATTAATGTTTTAGACATTAATTAATCAAAACAATTCAATTACCACTCTCACTTTCTATTGACAAGAACACAAACAAATGTCAGTGTATGCTATTAAAGGGCTAGACGTGCTACAAAAGCAATCTCAATACAAAATGGCTGCCAGTGGAGCGCGCTCTATCAGCGGGCAGTAAAGCACACGCAGATAGATAACATCCAGCCTGACTCAATGGAGGCAGTTTATCAAGGGAGAGCCCTCCCCTTGTCAGCAGACATGCGTTTCTCCCGACTCCCAATTCAAATGCCAGCGGTTACGGTGTTTAGAGATAGGTTCAACATTGGACACGGAACATACACCACAGCGATATCACGCGCGACCTACAGATAGGCCACTAATCAGCTGGCAGCTCCAGTTTCCCAAACTCCATGTTGGATAGGAACTGTTACTGATAGGAAAACAGTGGGTCCAGTAACCTCCATACGGTGGGTCTCACGGCACTCTTGCGGAGGAGGTCTAGGCCTACGCTAATAAACACGGCTAGCTAGAAAAATAACTTTCATCCACCCCCCTTGAATTTGCCATAAACACGGAAAAATAAACACAACAACAAACAATTTGTGTAATCTTCATATTATTTCAATTTGTAAAAATTAGATAATTCAGTGAGAAATGTATTCGATGTGTAAATATTTCTATCCATCCGTAATTTTAGTAGAATAATTTTGTTAACATTAAATAGAGATAGAACTGCAAGATCTGCATGAAACTGTTTGTCATTTCAATACGTTGCCATAAAAATAAATCTAATACAAAAACCTCTGACAAGTACCATAAATATTTCTGAACAATGATCTGTAACGACCTTTTAACACCATTACTGAATCAAAATGCCTCATGACAACTATAGATCTGGCGTGATATTGACCCGGTATGGACTGTGTTGTTACCTGCCACAATAACAGATTTGTTTAACAGTTATGTCTATGATAATTTGCCAGCAGCTCCAAGCCTCACAGTAGGGATCAATGTTTAGACGTCCATTTGATCAAATTTTCACGCTTTAATGTTTCCCTTTGGCAGCTGTTAATGGCTTCATTTACGGAGGTTTTTTAATACGAAAACTGCGACATCATAAACAACAAATTTGTCATCGTATGAATCAGATCATCAATGAAAGCTTTTTGCTTGAAAAGAAATGAAATGGGAATATTGGGAAATCAATTGGAGCTTATTAAGGAGAATCAGCAGACTGAAAGCACTGTCAACGACATTGAGTCAGTTGTCTTTGTGATTCGAGAACAATATGGTTCGAGAGCGGACGTCAGATTCTAAATATCGCCCTGGCGGACTTGGAACGCACGAATCGGCTCTGAACGCGTTGTGCTCAAGCCGCGCAAGAGCTTTCAGCTGAAATCCCAGTGCAAATCGAATTTGCATTGACAGGAAAAAGCTTCATCAATTTTCGTCCACATTTCCCTGTTGGCTTTCCTCCATTTCAAATAATGAAATTATGTGTCCGTAATTTCTCTCGAAGCATCAAAAGCCCCTGATGTCACAGTGCGATGCGAAGGGCTCTCCCTCGGCTTACAACAGCCATCCATAAGCACCCCCTTGACATGATCAAACTGGTCCGCCTTGGTCACAAGCCTGGCGGAATATATTCCACTTTCTGAGATAGCTGCTTGATTGCTGGCAACTCCATGGGATAATATGGGGAAAGCCCGGCAATTCAATTCATACAATGGCCACCAGCCCGTGAGTCGAAAGAAGCGATAAGGGGGGGATTTCTTCAGCTCTTGGCCCCTCGGGTTGGCCACAATATCCCAAATTGAAGTCTAACACTCTCAGCACAAACTGGGAAATTACAAAAACACGCCACTGTCTCGGGGATAATTGAATACATTTAAGCAATTCCAGTGATATTCCGACTGGATCTATCCGCACTTTTCTTTCTTCTGAACGCAATCCCTTCGATCGATGTCTTCCGACCATTTAAGCCCTCCGTCGATTCGCAGCGCAGTCCAACGGGATACGTAGACTTATGGTAAAGACCGCTTTAAAAGGTTATCAATATTAGCGCCCTGAAATGTGCTAGGACTATCCGTCTCACTGTGCCACATCACCACACACTCTCGATAGGAGACACCAGAAGGAAACAAACAACCTCTGAATATTTGTAAAATATAAATCATTAAAATTGCATGCTAAATGTGATAAGGTTGATATACACATACCATTTTAAAAATCGAAAACTTGATTCAGTTATTCTAACGCTTACTTCGTAAATCTTTAATGTTCATGCCTTGCGGAAATACTTCAACCATGCACTATTATGTGACGAACCAGTGGCCCCATAAAACATGCATACAGTTGCTTCATTAGCAGATAAATGTCATAGTTTCTCGTTCATTAATTCCGAAATACATTTACTTCAAAAAACACTTATTCATGTATTCCTTCATACAAAAGGGCATATTGGGAATAATTAATTCACCCCTTTTTCAACACAAAGACATAATAAAGATGTGACATTATTCATAACAATCTTAGCATAATCCGCTTCCAATAAATAGCAGCAGCAGCACTCGAGAGAGCAGAACATTGCAATTAAATTAGCCAGTTCCTAATCCCCAGACACAAAGTCATTTGTTCTCAATTCGTGTGATTAGCAACCGTCTGAACCGCAGAGGGTGACCAGCTGACCACAGCAACTGTCCATCTTTGAACAACAAAGCTGAGTAATGACCACTGTGGTCGATCGCGACCAGGACAAACAGCATCATCAGGGCTCAGACTGACCATGATCGTAACCCCTCAAACTCATCGGTCAGCTGGCACGCTGGACACTTCTGGACATGCGGTCAGAAGCCACGCTGGACGCTGAGCTGGAAGTCAATGTAGGCAAGTGTTTTCGCTTCGTTGTCTGGACGCTGGGTGGTGTAATTGGCTCGACGGACTCGTCCATCAACGACCACTGCTGGGCAAATGTTCTCACTTCATTTGTCTGGCCATGTGTTAATGAAGCTGGAGACCAGCTGAGACAACTGCGCTGTACAGTGTGTTCCGGAGGCATGGATTGGGTTGGCTGGATATGCTAGAGGGTTGGATCGAGGGTTGGTTGGCTAGATGGTTTGGTTGGTTGGCTAGAGGGCTGGATAGATGGTGGACTACAGCATTTGTCGGCTAATTGTTAGGTTAGATGGTTGGTTGGTTGGCGAGATGCAGACATATAGGTCAGATGGCTGTTTAAAGCAGCTTTAAATATTCTTTCACTCATTTCTTGTATGTAAGCCTGCTTGTAGACTGGATTCAAAGTTTTATAACTGAAATACTATGTCGAACATTAATACCCCATAGTATACTGATTCTGAGCTGACCTGAGTCCTTGCTTTACCCATTTTAATGTTGACAGCCAAACACAGGAACAATAAGTACTATCTTTTAACATATTTTGGTTGTTGTTGTTAATTGGGGTTTAAAGCCACTTTCAAGAATGTTCTCATATCACGGCGTGTATTTGATTTAAACATATTTTATTCATATTTGAAAAGGATTGGGAAAAAGTTATCCAACTTAGGTAACCCGCTCCTGATTTTGTACAGACTTTGTACAGAGAAATATACATGCATACACATATAATACAATAGAGAAGATATTTACAAAATATATAGTGTATGCATGTGTGTATGACTGCTTGTGCCAGTATTTCACCAGTCTTTATAGTGCTAGTTCACTGAAATATCATTCCGCAGTTAGAACATGGATACTCCACTCAAGACACATTTATAATTTATACCGACTCCCGTCCAGTTGACCAGTCCTTGCTTTACCCATTTAACTTTTTGCGCCACGCAGGGGAACAACGAGTACCATCTTTGAACGTCTTGTGGCTTGACACGGCCGAGGATTTGAACCCACGACTGTCCGCTCTCCGGGCGACGCTCTAACCACTACACCACGGAGGCGGTCACATCACATCTTTTGGTAGGACACTACTACAGCACAGGGACGGTTTCAAGATAGTGATAACACTGGAGAGAAAGGACAGACACTACCAACAGAGATTTGTGGTTGTGTCTCTTTCATGGTTTAAAACACAAGAAAGCCTACATGTCAACATATCCAAGAAGTAGAAAAACACCCAATCAGAACATCCTGTTGAGAACGTTACACATTAAGCATGATCAAAGCGACATATTTGACAAATATGAAACAACAACAAAAATGTGATTTTTAAATTGGAATAATTCCTGCATTATCGGGATTAACGACCTCAACCTTGCAACTGTCCTGACCTCTGTTGGTCTCCGAGAGCCGCGACCTCAATCTTCTTACTCAAACATCTGACCCTGGGATCAACGCATCTAGAATGTAATGGCTCCATTATGCTAAAACGTGCATTATCTCTCATAATTACGATGATAATAAACAAATTTAGAGTCGACAACTCCGCGTAATTACACGGACTGAATCAGGGGGAGACGAGTCAGGCAGGATGTCGCTATGGGAAGGAACTCTGCCGCGGCCGATCGATACGTTGAATTACTTGTGCCTGGGCGCTCCTCCCCCTCCCCTCCATCCCCCCATCCCCCCCGCCACGAAGGCCATCAAAGCTGTAATCAGGATAATGGTGGGATTAGTGCATAATGCAGATAGCGAGTTACCCGTTGAAAAGGAGTAACCGTATCAGCACGATGTGTTGATTTTATTAAAGACTTATAAAGCAGGAAATTACCCCAACTCCATTTCTTGTATGTCCCCAAGGAAATAACTGTGCACAGATGCGGAAATGCACAGCGAAAGCAACGATTTCGGTATGATTTGGCTGTTTTTTAAACCCTTGGGAAATTAATTCCGAGTTCTTCATATAAGGGACGACACAGCTTTTCCCAACAAATACGATGAAAGGAACTCGGCTTGCTAGCAGCTATGAATTCATAAAAGAATGAAATTGCTGTACGAAAAGGTTAAACATTTATCAGATTGCAATTGATGAAAATGACTTATTAAATCATTTGGCTTTTTCAATTCATAATTAGGATAAAATGTGAATATAAATATTGGTCAAATACAATAAATGTAAAAAATGCAATAAGTTTATAATCAAAATCATAATTATTCAAGAACCATGTCAAGTGGTTCAAGAAATAGTTGATAATTGTTATAATGTTATAAGTAAATAACTAAACTGGGAAGGATTTAAACATTCTACTATTGGTTGACATTAATTTAATGCCTATATTTTTTTTTATATATATACAAACAAGTTTAAAACTAAAACTAAAAATATTGTGTTGTAAAAACCAAAAATTTGAATGGAAAGCCGATTAAAAAATTTACAATCCAATATTCCCAGCGCTTCAATGCAAGCTTAATATTGGCACTATCAATATCAGTTTGCCATTGAGAACACAAATTAACGCAGCACTTAGCACATCCAGGTATCATTTATCATCATGTCATCGACCAAACGACATGCCACGGTCATGAAACTTGCCTTTCAGCTCACAAAGACTGACTCAAACACTCATACAAATGTCACCAGTTTCACGGCAGAAAAATGATGCCCTTAAAAGCGGCCCTTAAGATATTTTCAATGAGACCTTACAGCCCGAAATTGGGCTTTTGTCAATAGAGAGGAAACTGCGTGTTGGAGGGTCTTTTATTCCGCTCCGAGGCTCGTGCACCTCCTCTTGTAGAGAGCGTCTGACAATTGGACGCGGTCCTCGGCCAATCGTATCGATCTCGTCAGAATAAAGAACCCAATTAGCGGTACACAGTCGGCAAACAGCATTTCTCAATTCCCTCATAGGAAAACTCGTTCAAACAAAATGGCTTCCTCTAAAATAAGGCCAGGTAATTTACACAAATTTATTCCATTTTCTGCGAATAAACAACAAATTTAAATCGTGGCATGGGCATCGTGTCGCAATTAACTGTTGCCGGGTTTCCGCCGTGCCCAAATATGTAAATAAACTATAAATAGAATCAGATGGTGTGTAGCTCACTTGGTATTCAGACATATCTACGAAATGACCTTGTGTGTGAATATGTGCGTGTGTGTGTACATGCCATTGTATGTGTGTGAGTGTGTGCGTTTGTGAGCATGCGATTACAATATTACACCAAACAATGTTCAGTATAGAATTATACATTCAGCGATCCTAACAAACAACAATAATACTAACAATGCACAGTTCAGAACTATTATTAGATTTATATATACCCTATATTTTTGTAATAGAAATTTTGAGAGAAACACAAATTTTGAATTTATACACCATCGAGACCATGTCGGTGATTTAAAAACACCACAAGTACTAACTGTTGTACTTGACACAAGAAATAATTAAATATTCCACGCATGCAGAGCCCTAGGTAATTACTGAATTCTATAAAAATCCATATTCAAAGCATTGTTCCCTGCCCAGATAAAACATTTGTGTGTGTGCATAAACAGCATAAACAGCAGCAATTGCAGGAAATGGTATTTCCGTTTCCGATTGGTGATTGGTGATTCCTAGTAAACTAACACACGTAACAGTGCTGCATACGGAATCTGCAAACCTCCTCATGGCACCATCTGCGCACAAAGAACACACAATCTGGAACTGTTCAGAGTAAAAACTGCCAGCAAAACTGCCATTACAATAAAATAAAGTGTGTATATTACCAATTTCCAATCGAATGCCATATTTTCACGTTTTTTTATTGTGAACAAGAATATCCATCAACATTGATTTTACATGACATCTGCCTTCAAATGTTCACAAGGAGAGCGCATATGAATAACAAAAATTCAATTTCAATTTGGTGACTGCATTTTAGAGTATATATAGATTACAAACATTAAAATTAAATGGATATCATTGTATAAAACGATCAAAACACTGAAGAACCTTCTCCTTGCTGGTGGCAACTGGGTTATGAATTGTGCTTTAAAGCCACCTTTATAGTTGTTGTTGTTGTTGTTGTTAATTGGGGCTTAAAGCCGCTTTCAAGAACGGGCTCATATGCGGCTTGTATGCAG
>JAULBO010031010.1:0-11931 GCA_032355325.1 Clypeosectus delectus | reverse complement strand
GTGAACAGATTCCATGTATGAAGTGAAACTGTTGCAGATCTCTGAACATCGATTCGAGATGATTGTCTTCCTCCTCGGACCTATACAAACATTGGCAGTCACAGCTCTGCATTCCATTTCCAGGATCAAGTCACAACGTATTGACAGAGCTCTTGTAATTACCGTAACATGTATAAATTTGACAGCACAATGAATATTGCTGTGAATTAATGATTTGTAAAATTGTGAGTTAACCGGTAATGTCTGCGTACACTGATGCCCCGTTCACAAGGGACAGTCAGTCCGCATCGAACTCCTCGAATCCAGAATGAGTGATCGGCTATCAAATATTGATAAAATAATCAACTCCATTTTAATATCTCAGTGTAATGCTTTTAAAATAGATGTTATACATTACTTTACCCCAAATTTGGTTTCGACTGGTACGTTTTGTAATCTAACAGGCGACTAACAACATTTAAATTAATCCTGACGACTGTGATGCAGGGTTTTCCCCGGAGACAGGTACACCCACAGTTCCCCTCCCGTTCCCCTCCCGTTCCCCTCCCGTTCCCCTCTGCCTGTGCAAGTGATCAAACATGTGGAGTGGAGCTCCCAGGCTGTGGCCCATTTCCTTTGATGTCGGTAATTGCTGCACTCGCCCTCTGACCTCCTTCTCCCCAGCTTTGATCCGAGTATTAACGGTGCCGTAATTACCCAGCTATCCCAGCTATCGCAGCTGCTGGAATGGCCCACCTATTTGCATGTGTGGACATCGGGTGCGGCACCCTGTTGCTGGGTGTGGACCTCACTGTGACTTTATGCACCTTGTTGCTGGGTGTGGACCTCACTGTGATTATGCACCCTGTTGCTGGGTGTGGACCTCATGTGACTATGCACCCTGTTGCTGGGTGTGGACCTCACTGTGACTATGCACCCAGTTGCTGGGTGTGGACCTCATGTGACTATGCACCCTGTTGCTGGGTGTGGACCTCATGTGACTATGCACCCTGTTGCTGGGTGTGGACCTCATGTGACTATCCACACTGTTGCTGGATGTGGACCTCATGTGACTATGCACCCTGTTGCTGGGTGTGGACCTCATGTGACTATCCACCCTGTTGCTGGGTGTGGACCACACTGTGACTATGCACCCTGTTGCTGGGTGTGGACCTCACTCGAGTCACTGTGACTATGCACCCTGTTGCTGGGTGTGGACCTCATGTGACTTTATGCACCTTGTTGCTGGGTGTGGACCTCACTGTGACTATGCACCCTGTTGCTGGGTGTGGACCTAATGTGACTATGCACCCTGTTGCTGGGTGTGGACCACACTGTGACTATGCACCCTGTTGCTGGGTGTGGACCTCACTCGAGTCACTGTGACTATGCACCCTGTTGCTCAGGGTGTGGACCTCATTGTGACTTTGCTCCGTTGCTGAGCGTGGACCTCACTGTGAATATGCCACCACCTCCACAGCATAGTGGTTAGAGCGTCGGCCTGGATAGCGGAATGTCGTGGGTTCAAATACTTGGCTGCGTCTTACCAAAAGACGTTAAATGATGTACTTGTTGTTCCCCTGCTTGGCGCTCAGCATTAAAGGGGTAAAGCAAGGACTGGTCGACTCCGAGTCAGTATAATGTGTCTGAGTGGAGTATCAATGTTCTAACTGCGGAATCATATTCCAGTGAACTACTTTAAGTAGAATTATAATACTGTGAAAACCCCCAGAATACACTGTATGCATACACTACATACATGTATACAAGCAGTGATATGAGCACATTCTTGAAAGCGTCTTTAAACCCCAATTAACAACAACGGGTCTGGACTTCACTGTGACCGTGCCTACAATTATCAACAGTAACAGACTTATTAATCAAATAATATAATAATCAAGTTAATTAATGCTTCAACATAACATTAACAAATATTTCAGGATAGTCTAGACTAGTGCAGTGTTGCCATTCGTGTTTATTTGATTCCAAAAAGTTGTATTCAATATTTAGATATTTATGTATTGCTATTATTAATTATAACTAATGCTTGTAATACTCTCATTGAACCCTAGTTTAACATAGATGATTGTGATGAGAGAGTATTGATTCTCTCTGTGTGTATGTGTGAGTGCTGTTACACTACAGTGTATAATAATATATTATATAGCTGGCCTGCACATACTGAAATAGCAATAGCAAGTGACAATTGTGATTGAATGACAGTGTTGATGGACATGCCTGGCACCTAACATATCTGCATGATCTAGGACATAATCTGGCATCCAGTCAACTTGGCACATTCTCTGACCTCAAAAGTCATGTGGCGGGATTGGGTTGTAGCGTTAACAGCAACAGTACCCTAGATATCGTAATATTGCGAGTGCCTGACATACTCAGTTTCCACTCGAACGATAAATAATAAAATTTACAGGTTTGCGCTATTGGTGTTAAAACTTTGGGAACGCTTGCTGTATTTAATTATAATAAATGCAAAACTGAGATTATGGGTAAAATAGACAATATTTCGGCTATTCACTAGCTTGTCGCCATATCAAATCATGGTAACATATTGTACCTATAGAATCTTCTCTTTCGATCAGCAGACAATTGGCAACACATAATGCAGATAGTGATGTTTGATAACATAGTTATCTCGATTTGAAGACAGCCTCCTTGGCGTAGTGGATGGAGCGTCGGCCAGGAGAGCGTAAGGTTGTGGGTTCAAATCCATGGCCGCGTCATACCAAAAGACGTTAAAAGATGGAACTTGTTTTTCGGAGTCGGTATAAATTATAATGTCCAGACTATCCATGTTCAAACTGTGGCATGATATTTCTGTTAACTAACACTATATAAAGACTGGTGAAATACCCAGACTAGACAGGCAGTCATATGCACAACGTCTACATCAATCTTTTTTCGCATACTGTAATATTGTATACTGAAAAGTGCCGATAAACAATTTACTAAGAAGACTTCTTAGAATTTACAAGCACTGGCTGTGAGTAAAATCGTCGAGCCCCCAAATCATATTGTAAATCTTGTCTACACTTGACCTCAGCTCGGCCTGTGGGAGAAATGCAATGGGCGGCCAAGGACCCTTGTGGATCCTTGTGGATCCTTGTGGATCCTAATGGAGGTGAAATCTGGCTGATTGCAAAGCGTGTTGACTGATGCATGAGTGCCCGATGGCCATACTGGAGGGCAGCCATGTAGAAAATTAAGTCGGGCAAAGCAACAAGCTACACTTCCCCTCTGAAGTCTGACAAATGTGCTTTTTGCGATATTGGTCAGGAAGACGTCTGTAGGATTTGTCTACCTGAGTTGCGGTGCCTGTACCTGGTGATTGTATGTGGTGCCTCCACGTAGTAATGGTGCCTGTTTGCTGTGCCACTATGTGATGCATGCGCGTGGTGCCATTACGTGGTGCCCGTGCGTGGTGCTTGGGTGTGTCGCCACGGCCTGGTTGTTCTGCGCTGTGTTGTGACCGATTAATTAGCTTATGGATGGAGTGCATTCAGCCTTGAAATGTGCTCATGAATTATTCCACTCCACATCTAGGTCTCTGTTGATGTTCGCGCTGAGGTTCCGCGCTACACTTAACGCCATCTATCTACTCGGCTTATTCAGGTGGGAGATTAAATCTTTCCTGGTTTCAAGTTGTCTGAAGAGGATGTGTACTGTGATGTATACACATACGCAATAGTGTCTAAATTGGTGTAATTACAAAGACTCGATTATTGATATTATTTAAGCAAAATGGCAGTCATTATTTTTGTCAAAAGTCACAAGTGCATTTGGGATGTTCGAGTGGAATTACATTGGCACTTTAATCATAAGGCAATATTTTGTGATATTCATGATGGAGTACAATGTGCTGTTGTGGTTGTTGAATATTAAAAAGTAGTGTTGTCATCGATCTGAAAGTTGCCATCTTCATCAGATCAAGAGCAGATATTATGAAACAACAGGGATTATTATAATTTATAGGGGGAAGACATGACGGTGCCTTTGACCACTTCCAACACCCAGTACTATTAACCAGGCTTGAAACATAACAATAGTTTTAACTGGGCTCCCGCTACAATAGCAAGTGTTGACCGAACAATAGTCGTAGTTTACAAGTGTTTAGAGGAACTGGACCTAGGCCTATTGCAGATGAGCCTTCAGGACTTTCATTGCTTACAAAATCACAAACAGAAACGCCGAAACGTGCTATACCTTGTACAGCATATGGCATCAGTCCTTAGAGGCTGTTTTTGACCTATGTTTGAATTGTCCCCCTTGGGTAGATGGAACCCTTGGAACGTCTTCCTGTACGGCCGAGGCAACGTTTCCGCGAATGCCGTCTCCAGGAATCTGTCTGACGGAGACGAGTCCCCGAAGGCAGGACTGAGACAAGTAGAACTGACGTGCTCTTCACTACTCCTGGCCACGGTTGTCGCTAGAAGTTGTCATTAGAACAGTGTCACTGACACCAAAACAGGTGTCACTGTCGTCACTACATCTGTTGTCACTAGAACAGGTTTCACTGTCGTCACTAGATCTGTTGTCACTAGAACAGGTTTCACTGTCGTCACTAGATCTGTTGTCACTAGAACAGGTTCACTGTCGTCACTAGAACAGTTGTCAGTTCATTCTTGTGGATCGTCGCTGTTATTGTTGCCCATATAATAATATACTATATATATAATAGTAATATGAGTGTTGAGGAGAATAGTACGCACGGGAAAAGGGAGAGTGCAGGTTAGAGTGGACGGAACGCTTGACTGAGCAAGATGGGTGCAGAGATAGGGAAGACATAATGTTACCACACATAACGATGATACTAGTATGAACGATAACGTGAAGATGGAAGTGAACCATGAGCAGGATGGTTTTAAATATGGACAGACAACTTGTGAAACAAAACAAGATGTCATAAAGGAGATCTTCTCATATGAAATAATAATACCATTTGCTACGTTTTTAACCACATTTTCTTACCACACATAACAGTCGCGTATGGGTGAAATCTTCTCGCAGCGACGTTAATCAACAAATCAACCAATTGATGCACTGATATGCGAAACAGTATCTAAAAAATCGCACTTGCATCGGCCAACAGATCAACTAACTGGTCATAGTTTTGGTTCAATTGTAAATTAAACATTTTGCGTATGGGTGAAATATTCTTGCAGCAACGTTAAACAACAAATCAAATTAAAAAATCTGTATGCGGTTTTTATTTCCTGTGTGCTCAATGTGTCATAGTGGGACACTTAATTAATTATTGAGAAATAAATTGCTATTTGAGGACAGAAAATGAAGTTTAAATTGCAATGCAAACTCCAGCTTAGTAGGAAAAGACCAAAGTCAGTGACACCATACTACAGCACACGTGCACGCACATACATGACTACGGTATTAAATGATGGAACTTTCAGCGTGAATGGACTAATTACGATGGTTTCCAAACAAATGGAAAAGCATTTGCTTTTTAATGCTTCCGTGTCGCTCGCCGGCACACACTTTGCAACAGTGACATTTGCTTTTTAACAAAGCGAGCCTAGTGGATGTCGGTTCCGTCGGCGGCGCATCCGTCAGTGGAGTTTTGAGAAGCGCGGGTACGGAGCGCGGAGATAATCCATGCACGGGGCATGCCTGGAAATACACTCGCCGAGCTTGGACGTGATTGGGTGGGAGTAATCCCACCCGCACTGCGTCACTGATAGCACAAGATGGCCGACCGCATGACCCAGTTTCACTCCAGGATCCTGTTTTGCGGGAGGCTCGCGGAATTAGGAATTTTAAGATTAATAGTTTCAAGAGGGCCATTGACATCAGATTTGTCATTCGGGAAGTCTATCCTCGACATTTACATCGTAATGGACCGTGGATATAGCCTGATAATTGCTAGCATGATTTATCCGAGGTCTGACTTCAATACAGTGATTACATTGTAATCGCTGCGAGCAGAACAATGATCATGGTGATATTTCAACCGTGTCCACCCACATGAACTACAGATGTCACATGGAATTATTTTCTTCCATTCATCCTTGACACATTTTAATAATTATATTAAAAAAAGCATCATGAAGGTGTAGGATCACTATGGAGTAATAATTTACAAGTTCTCGTTGTCTCGTCTTGTTTTAAACTCTGCGAGTAATGAAGTGTAACATAATTATTTATTCTTGTTTCATATGATACTTCGGTGGTGTAATTTGGTTGCCTTAGCTGGATGTAGTTTTGAAGAGTAATGTTTGAGAATGTCATATCCCTTCAAACTCCACACCCGTTGGCAGTTCAGATTCTACTGCCAGTGAACGTCGCCCGACTCGGGAGAGAATATATTTCACCAAAGATATCGGAGGTTATCTTTGACATTTTCATTTGTCATTTAATGTAGCCACACGGCTCAGATTCTCATCTTTCGACTCGGAACAGGAGATAATTTCAGAGCTGTACGATTTCTGGAAGAAATCTTTAGCATTGGAACAAAACATATTGGCTGATAGAAAGCGTGGTTTTAACAAATGTTGTCATAGATTCGCGGCGGCCATATGTCGCGCGTACCTCCAGTGCACTGATTAACCTTCATGTACAGTTCAGGGAACAGGCAATACGCTGGATGTAGCCAGCACCGCCAATCCGAGGACCGCAGCCATTAGTTAATCACCCGGCGCTGATCAATACGGGTACAATTGACTGGAAGGCTTCCATGAAATGATTAACTCCCATCACTATGGGTGCCAATTGATTGTATACTTATCATGCTTCTGTATCCAGTGAGGATTGTGTCGTGGACAGCTGGAGAGGTTGAGAGCCGTATTGAAAGTCTTCTCCTACTCCAGGTGTATCGCTCGTTTCCGGGTATTGATTAAGTATTAGCACCCAATTAAGTCAAATTCAGGGAGATCGATTGTATTGAATGGGATGTTTATTCAATTTATTAAAATAATAATTCATTTTTATTTTTATTTATTTGATAATTTGTGGAATGGATGATGCATTGTGATGTGTACAACACAGGATTACAAATATTACATGATGTGGACATGGCGTAAGACTGGGTGTTATTTGAGCTGCGACTTTGTTACTTCATTCACATTTTAAATGAGTAATATTTTTTTTGGAATTGAAACATTTAATAAAAAATAATTAATCTAGCATATAACCAACAGAATATCACTAAACACACAAGCATTATTTTGTTATTGTTTCTGGAAAAAAATAATCATATTGGCAATATGTTTATAAATATATGAAACTTTGTATTGCAATATATTGACACTTCTCTAGTGTGTTTAAGTGACAATACTGCCTCCATAGTGTTAATGGTTAGAGTGTCGGCCTGGAGTTGGGAACGTTGATGGGTCGATGGAGGCAATATCGTACAAAAACACATTATTAAAAGATGATAGTTGTTTGTTGCTCAGCATTACGGTTTAACCCGGTCTCTATGTAGGCAATTTGAGGTGTCCGATACCATAGTAATTGTGAGTAAACAGAGAGAGGATAACTGCGTAGGCAAGGACTGGTCAGCCCCGAGTCGGTGATCTAGCAGTTCACTATAAGACTGGTGGAAATCATGACTAGTACAAGCAGACATACACACACATGCATGCAAACTGTGATCACAGTGATGTGAGTGAAAGAATCTTGAAAGCGGCTTGAAACCAAAATTTCGACATCAACACCTGATAGACTATCATAGAGACTTGAGAAATATATTCACAATATTTATTATCCTTGTTAATCTGTAGAATCTTGATACTAATGCTGTGGTGGTGGTGTGACCTCTTGAAATGAGCCTCGGTTCTGAATTTGGACCTCGTGGTTCTGACCTCAGATTTTCTGATCTTGGCACACGCTGTCTGTCGTATCGGAGCTCTGAACACAGGAAGAGACTCAAGTACGATGTGGCTACGGCAATTCATTACACTTCCTTCCGCGTATGGAAATATCTACTTTACTCTCCATGTACGTTACTTGTTTATCCCTCAGGCCAGAATATGAACACCACTTGGCTTGCCAGCACTAATCTTCTCATCCAAACAAACGACCTCTAAAATAGACTAAGTAACTGTGTCCAACATTAAACCTGAGTAATGCATTGAGTTGTATATGTTGGCATATTTAGTTTTTCTGATTCTTGATCTGAAGGAAACCCTGTTCAGACTAGTATCGGAAGTCCTGAGTAGTCTCAGTAGATAGGTATGAAAACTGTAATCAGTAACTTCAGAAAGCTTTAGTGTACACTAACTACTAACTACAGTATCAACTTGTTACACACTTAGACACTACAAGTTTGTATTAATTAATAGTCTACATTTACAATGTTAATTTGAGCCATACATGTCAATGATGCTGCATGCAATCTCGCACACTATTCTATGTTTCCTGCTTGCAATGTAATTACTATCCCAAGTAATAGTATGTTAAAAGTCACACGTTTATTCTGGACCCATAAATTAACATTTATATCTTTATTTTATTCCTATTACCTCAGATCATTGTTCTCGACCCAAAATTGCTGTTTCCATGCAAATACTCTTATTATGATTCAATATCCATGGTGTCTGTCTTTGTCACGTTTGATTATTATTCAAGATACAATTCTATAAATTTGCCTTATTGGCTTAATACTATGATAAACACTGTTGTGACAATTTTATCATATGGTTGGTTATACTTTTCTTCCCATGGCAGACCTCCTGTCAGTCTGCGTTTTTTGCCCGTCATTATGTTGTCTGTGGTCCTTCTCTGTCGTCATTATGTTGTCTGTGGTCCTTCTCTATTGTCATTATGTTGTCTGTGGTCCTTTTATGTTGTCATTATGTTGTCTGTGGTCCTTCTCTGTTGTGTGGTCGGGTCGGGGTGATTGCTTGTCCTGCATATGTCCACATTCTGGCTGTCCATGTTCTGTGGCTATGATTGCTTGTCCTGCATCTGTCCACATTCTGTCTGTCCGTGCTCTGTAGCTATGATTGCTTGTCCTGCATCTGTCCACATTCTGTCTGTCCATGTCCTGTGGCTATGATTGTTTGTCTTCCATCTGTCCACATTATGTCTGTCCATGCTCTGTGGCTATGATTGCTTGTCCTGCATCTGTCCACATTCTGTCTGTCCATGTTCTGTGGCTATGATTGCTTGTCCTGCATCTGTCCACATTCTGAAGCCAGAAGACGAGCTCATAGTCGGTCCATCACAAATCTCGGCACCATGATCTGGCCTCCCTGCATTCTGTCCAGCATCCATCCCTCTCCATGATCAGTTAACACCCTCAGGTTTACAATAAGCCTAGAGCTATTTGTCAATGTCTTTCAGATCGGATGCATGAACTGCTTGCCCAATAACAAACAATGTGTGCATGCATGCAAGATTTTCAGTTTTCCCATAATATTATATTTGGAATTTGTCTAAAATACTCAATTTCTTTCAAATCAAATTAACCATTTACTAAATACCGTAAATGCTAGGACCAACCACATAAAGAGTATTATTTTGACACTGAAAACATTATTTTCACGAAAACTGTTCCCTATGACATCTACAAATATTATATTGTATCGATGGTGCTTAAGTTGGTTGGTAATTGGGGTTTAAAGCCGCTTTCAAGAACGTGCTCATATCACGTGCTTAAGTAATCACAGATCTGTGAAATAATATACTAGTATCATTAATCATAACTAAACTTTATTTTGAGAAAATTGGGGAAAGAAAAAAACAACACAGGATAAAAACGTGTTGACATATTCTTGTATTTAATTCCCACATCCATGTTTGTGTTTGAGCATGACTGGGCTCGGTCTCTGGAGTCGCACGGAAGGCGAGTGACTGATCACTCGATCATTTACACACAGTCACTGCATATTAGGTCAGACGGGGGCCCACGGATGCCTTGAAACCAGCTCCTTAAATGAGGAAATGAACATGCCAGAGTCCCAGGGGCTATTCCAGCCAGCGAGCACAGACACCGATCTATCACAGACAGGTTGCCGCTACATGCATCAACATAATTAACTCCAATATTGGTCACCAGCTTGTCGATCTGTATACGACTTTTTTGTAAAATTATCAAAAAAAATATAATTTTAGATGCTAAAAATAAAATATTCTTTTTTAATTTAATTTGATAGAGACGAGTGTTTCGTACATGTCTATTCTCTGATCCACAACATCAATATTAGTGTAGTTTTCAGTAAATCCAATGTTTCCTTGTGACATGGATGTCTTTGAAGCTGCATATGTGTCTGTTCATGTTCCACTCTGGGCTGAACATCTACTTATGAAGTTATGTAAATGAGGTTGAGAGTTTGTATACATGTGAATTATGTACTTGCATGTTTTCATATATAGACAGTGACATGCTGTACCAAACCGACTGACAACAATTTTAATAAAGATCATGGATGTGTGGAAAATATATATTATAATTTATGTCGTAATTAGATAAAGGATTCAGCTTGATAATTACATTTCAATTTTAGTTGTGTACAATGTACATTACTGTTAATCATGAAACTAACACAAACACAATATTAAATTAAAGCGAAAAATGATATGCACATACTGTTGCATTTAATTGATGCACGTTTACCGAGTGGCTGTTTAACAACTTGAATGAAAAGCATGATCGCTCGCATTTAATTTGTGTCACGTTTATGTCTAAAATCTGGGTGTAGCATTAAATCTATATATATATAGTGACAGTCGCAGTAATATTATGATTTACAGTACTTTATTTGTGGATGTTTATAAATAATGCTCAACATCCACACGCGAAAGCATGCTAAAACTAAAAGCCGTATTTATAGAATTATAATAAATTATAATCTTATTCAATTAGTCTTTATTTTACGTTTCATTTTGAAAGCTAACAAATAACACCAGCAATGTACAACTACCAACTACAACTGCCAAAATTGCAAAATATAGGCCAACTAAATGTGTTGACAATTGATAATTCTGCTGCTAGTGCCTACATGGTTTGATGCAAAAGCATATTGACAGGAGTAATACTTTACTTAAGCGATTTGACTGCAAGCGTTATAGCTCAAAATTCCTGCTTTAAGAAAAAATGTTTCTATTATCACAGAATTTACATCATAATGAGTTGGCTGTGGTTGAGGTCGTTTTTAATAATGATGTTGCAGTAAAAAATATATAATAATATTCATAATTAATGATTCTGAGATGATCTATGAATCGCGCCGTTGATATTTTTGACCCTAGTGGACTTGTAGATATATGGAGTGCAGGCTTGTTTCACTGGCACGCTGACACGAGGGTATTTTTTTTAGGTTATCATACCGGAGGAGGGTGTGTGTCATGATGGGGTTATCTCCCTGTGGCATGCGTGGTGACAGTTCATTTGATGAGTACTGGACTGACAGGATGTCCTTCAGATACCGGACTAGACTGGTCCCGCTAGATTAGACATCCGTGTCACCAGCCTGATTAGACAGTTTAACCCTAGTGGGCCTGTCGTATGTCGAGTTTTAACACCAATGAATCGAAGAACACGGGTTGCTTGATAGGGATGTAGTTACATTTTGAACGGACTAGTCAGTAACGAAGAACAGACATTGTTTACACGATCTCTGTTTCTATCTATCTGTATTAAAAATGTACAGGTCCTGTTTTGATGCCTTGTTGAAGTTGATAGATACCTGCACTACTGCAGTGATATTCTGTTTTCACTAAATGTAATGCAACGGATATCTCTGGACACTTCAACATCTTTTCCTATGACTAGCTCTATATCGATTAAAACAAATTAAAATCCCTTTGTTGTTTATTAAAGGGGCAACTTCATACTTGCACGTATTTTTTTGTATTTTTTGTATTTTTCTATACAATATTAGAAGTTAGTAAAAAAATATTTAAAAAATATATAACGCTACATCGCCAATGTAAAACTAGAGTGTTTCCCCGTCTAAATATAGACTAGCCTATTATTCT
>JAULBO010030899.1:0-11943 GCA_032355325.1 Clypeosectus delectus | reverse complement strand
GCAGTCAGTGTATGCAGTCAGTGTATGCAGTCAGTGTATGCAGTTATGACGGTGTGTGATACGGATACCAGTCCGTATAGAACGTGTGTGTCGCACCACGAGGCCGATATAAATGTAGAAATAATGATAAATATTATAATGCTTTGAATAATCTACTCGCGCGTGTCCACTGAATTCAGATGATGAGCATTTCGCGTATGGGTTAAGATAGGCCTACTCTTCACAAAACATGTTGTGTATATTTTCATACAAACAATGAATGATAGAATTATAGAACGTGCATCCGTCGTATGCTGTAGATGGTGTTGTTGTGACACATAGGTGATGACAACGATCTTGAGATGACTGACGCAGTTGCTGTTCACGGGTTTAAGGCAGCTGTATTCTAGACAGGCGTCTTCAATAGAAATAATCTGTCATCATTTGAAATTAAGCTAATGTGGGAATGGCACAATTATGAGATTCCCCATTCACTTGCTCATGGTTGCAAACAAATTTAAGGAATCGTAGTAATTCTGATATAAGAATGGAACCACGCATTTAGTTCAATTCCAATAATTATTGGGCGAATCGAGGACCATCTAGGCCTAAGTGTATGTCTATGACTATATATATTACTGCTATTTACAGATGCCTGTTATCAATGATCCCAACGCATACATTTTTACATTATTCACTAATCATGAAATTGCCATATGTGGTAACAAAGTGGTTCGTCAGCCACTGTCAAGTGGTTTATACTCCCAATTACTAAAAAATTGCATTGCACTGGCGGTATTTTTCCTTTGTCGCTTCAAACCATGGCAATTGCTTCAAGTAGCTGAGATTTCTTTTCTCAAGTGTTCGTTCTACATACATTGCTCTTGAGCAAATCTGAGCCATAATGGACGCAGAGATGGAGATGACAAAACAAGAGGGAAAGGAGGACACAAGAGCAAGTACCCAGCAAGGGGAGACAATGCATGAACAGCGACCCCTGGAGAGCGGAACACAGCCTCGACTTCATGGGGATCTCGCCCGCGGCCGTATTTGAACATCTCTCCGAGGAGCGGCGACATTTCCCGGGGTTTCTTTCTGGCTGCGACGAAGCTCGACCTGGAAGAGAATGGCAGTTTGCAGACGACAGACAGACGCCACTTTTTCAACCCCCACCCTTTTTTTTGGACAGAAAGCTTGATCTGAATAGAATGAAGGACCTGTCAGTTGCAATTGTGATCATTTTATTCGCGCAGGCAGAAACTGTTGTCAGTCAAGAATTTTTGTATACGCGAGGTCTCGTGTGGATTGGCGAGATCTTTGGTGACGCAGAGAGTGTACAGGACCGTCATGTTAGTCTTCCTTCAACATTGTCAAAAATATTACCTCGATGCTAAAGTCCATCACCTCGATGACCGGTTGAGTGTCCGGTGTTTGAGCAGGCCCAGTCAGGATTGGTACCGGTCAATAGAAAAACAAACAGATGTGTCCAGTAATTGACGCTAAACCGTATGGTGGTGTATTTTTCCACGTCATATCTTTGACTTAATAATAGCGTCCCATTACAGGATTGTGTTGACTTGATGACGAAACGGTAATCCTGCGTGAATGGTGACTATGTCTACAGTCATGCCTTCAATGCTTAACAGGCGTATTTATAAAACATACTGTAATACTAGTATAGACTTCAGATCATTAATCTGTACCCTTGCAAAACATATATGAACAAAAAAGGTATAACGGTTCATCAGGGGTGTAGCTAGCTTCCTACAAAGTGTACTCATGTGACATTCGAATGCAATATTAATGTACAAATGTGCAGGTTTCCAGCATTTAAATGTCGTAACATTTGGAAAATAAAGTGTACGCACGTGAGTACATTGCGTATAGGTAGCTACGCCAATGGGTTGTGTCTGTTACAGTATACATGTTCATTTGGCCTTGGATGTAGACATTTCGGAGGTTTAGTGCATGGACTGGTTATAGGATCGGGAGACATGTTCAGATAGCCATTCAGTTGGCTGTTCATGAATCCCGGAAGTTTATGAAATAAATATTGTTTAAAAAGAAAAAAGGATCGAGATCACTCCATTCCCATGTAATGGTAGCTTTGTCATACACAGAACCAACCCTAGGCAATTGTAATCCGTCCAGGTGTACTAGTATCTACTACAGAATTATAGGCATACTGTTTATTTCAATGATAATGTTCTGTTCATTTAGCATGATAAACCAACATGCTGGAGTGGCAGAGTTTAATTGGCATAAACATACCTGTTTCAAATGTTTGTATACATTCAAATTAATATGTGTATAAGCTGTGCATGTATTTAATTGAAGTTTAATAACATAAACATACAGCTTTGTGTGTGTGTGTGTGTGTGTGTGTGTGTGTGTGTGTGTGTGTATATGTGTGTGTGTTCGACGTGATTTAGTCAAAGTATAGGCATTACTATACATGTATTAACTAGCCAACTGTGGATCAATATCTCCTCGAAATCTGAAGCAACGTTACTTCAAATTAAAGCGAATTTATTTTCTTTCTTTTAAAAACATTTGAATTCGGCAATACATAGACTATGTCGCTAAAATGAACTTGTCAATGAAATAAATTTCCTAAACTTCAATTCGCATACCGTATTATGCAAAATACACGAGAATTTATAGGAAGGACTTCATAAATCATCCTGCGGTCATTACAAAAATATCATAACGCATTGTCAGGTTTGACATTAATTTTAGAACAGCATGCGCCTTATAGAAAATGAATCGTGTCTTCATTCGGGATCTCATCATGGATACTGGTAGATCCGGTGTGGGTGAGATCGCAATAACGTGTTCACAGTCCACACTCCCCATTAATCGAAAGTTTAAAGAAATGACTAGATTTTGAACTAATGTGTTATTGTATGATACTAGTATATCAATTTATTGTCAGACATCAGACATATTAGTAGACAAGTGTAAACTCATTATACAACGTGTCTTTATTTAATTACCAGCATGCATGACAAAGACTGACCTTGGAAAATATAAATATATAAATATACCTCTATCAACATTGTATTAAATCACTGCTTGTATAGTCATATACTAGTATTTCTTACACGTACTAGTATTTGTATTCTAGTATACACTATACATTTACCTAATCATCCGGATTATCTATCTTGAGTTTACTTTGAGGATAAGACTGTGATATATGCATGGTTCGGTTCACATGCTTATACATGCGTTACTAAAGTATACTATTGTATGTGTTGTATAGAACTGGGCAGCTATTCTCGAAACTTCGTAACTTAAGAACTTCTTAGTCAGAATAGATCTACGTGTATTTAAAATTTACATAAGTAATCAGATAACAAGTTAGGCAAATTCTTAGTTCTTATGAACTCTTACGAAGTTTCGAGAATACGGGCCCAGTTATTGAATTGTTCGGGTGTTTATAGCTTATGATATGTCTATTTTAAGATTGTATTAAAGTACGCGATAACTCCCATGCGTTCTCGGGCTTGTTAATGGTGTTTGCATTCATTATTATAACTTCAGTTGTTACACACAGCGGGGACAATATTCCAGATGTAATCTGATGTCTGATCATGAGTGACAATCTTTGATTTGTACTTTATGTCTTCTCTTTTTTGTTATGCTGCATCTAATTTTCTTCATATTAAAAAAAAAGAAATCAAGTTTTTAAAAGGCGATGCTAATCTCGCCCTCTTTGAAGTGCTGTCTATTGCACGTGTTGTTTCACAGAGGTTTCATGGAAAATGTTTTTGTTGAATAATAACATGAACTGGTTCTATGGCCAACGACGATTATCAGCTACCTGGGAAATGTTCATGTGTTAGATACAGAACGATAACATAGAATAGCGAAGAAAGGGGTTCTCGCAGACAAAAGATACAGACATTCGATTGACCGGATTATCGTCTGGAGGCCGTAGGATCACTAAAGTAAGACAATAGTGTTATAGATGTGTCTCCGGGGAGAACCTACAGAGGTTGAATCGAGACATGTTTTACGATAGCTGCACATCTATTCATGGACGGCTAACACATAGGATAGGTAAAATAGGAAAGCAAATAAACTCAATGAGGTTTGTTTACCCATCAATTGACCATGAATTGTCAGCAACGTCTGATTTCAACTAAGAATTGGATTTTGTCTGGTATGGTATGTTTATCGCGTCGGTTTTTATTCCATTACTCCGTGTGTGCGTGCACGTGCGTTTTGCGCGTGTGTTTATACACACGCGCGCGTGAACACACACACACACACACACACACACACACACACACACACACACACACATACACACTAGTATAATATACAGTTATCTAAACGAGAGTCGGAGAGCAATACTAGTACATGTATGTATGTATATGGTGATGCATATTAAATTGTCTTATTGGTAGTTCTGTCTACTAGACAACCGTGATTGGAAAGGTCTACGATAGTTTAACGACAGACAGATAGTGCTTGCCTTCCCTATTAATCCCATTATGCATTCCTCTAATACATTAAGATAACTATACATATCGTTTTTGTAAATGACTATTACACGATTGTAGATTATACATGATTGTACATTATTTTAGATATTAGTAGATACTAGTAGACAGACATACACCTAAGAATGCACGCACGCAGACAGTCAGATAGGCAGTTAGACAGACAGACAGACAGACAGACAGACAGTCAGATAGGCAGTTAGACAGACAGACAGACAGTCAGACAGACAGTCAGACAGACAGACAGTCAGACAGACAGTCAGACAGACAGTCAGACAGACAGTCAGGCAGACAGTCAGACAGACAGTCAGACAGACAGTCAGACAGACAGTCAGACAGACAGTCAGTCAGACAGTCAGACAGACAGTCAGACATGCGGGCGGACGGGCGTATGTGTCTCAATATGTATAGGTAATGGTGTCAAATGATCATGCCAGTGAATATGCAATCTTGTGTATCAAATGTGTTAATACATGCACATAATGGTTCGTATGTTGAAGTAAAATAATATAACATAATGGAATCTAAAATAAACTTGATATATTAAAAGACAAATATCAATTAATAATAATAATAAGAAGAAGAAGAAGAAGAGGAAGAGGAAGAGGAAGAAGAAGAGTGTTTATTTTGCGATGGACTAAACGTCGATGGTAAGCTAAAAGCGTAGACATAAATAAATCAGTTTTTAAAATAAAATAAAATCTTGCTATTTCTATTAACGCATTAGGGTAATTTTACCATTGCATTTACTGCATTTGCATTATTTCCAAACTATCTAAGCCTAAGTTTATTCGTAAATTATGATTCAGCTAAACAGAAATAAGTATATAAGTAGCTACACACTGTTGGAATTCACAATATACAGTTGTCACTTGATTTCGGAACAGTTATTAATGTTCAAATGTCGATGAGTTTTCATTCTTCAACGTTATTAATTCCAAATCATAATATTATGTAGCTATGCTTTAAATTAATTTTAATAGATTATACACGATTGTATAACACGGTTTGATAAGGGATAATTGTTCGTATTTAACCATACATCATAATTGCTACCATTAACTGAAGGTGCGGTACGCAGAACACGCATCAATATGGCCTATGTCAAACGAGAAATTTCCCTTCCCTTCCTGATCACTTAATCACCCATTCCGCGTGAACTTGTATGTATTTTATACTGACATAATGTTTGGTATACCACTTTACAACTTCATTTGCCCCGTAGCACGCGCGGAGACGGTAAACGGTAGTCATTTCCACCCTTTACCAGAACAGAACAGAACAGAACAGAACCTCGTCTCGTGTTTGCGTGAATGTTTACCCAGAGACAAACACAGAGAGAAAGAGAGAGTGAGTTGGATGGTGAGGGACTACCCAGGACGGCCCTCAGAATACGAGACAATTACGCCTAATCTTCTTACTATACCCACTAGCAAACAAGACCACGTGGATTATGTTTGTTTTCGGCAATCGTTAGACACTCGGCTGCTATCGGAAACTTGAGAAACGAGGTGGCTTTCTCGCTTTCACTTTAGTGATTGTAATGAGGTCGCGCTCTTGGAGCTCATGAAACACATTTTTTTCTCTTTCATAGAACACTGACTAACTAAATTGGTCCTGTTTGAGGTTGGGATTTTTTTAAACGATGACCACGTTTGTTATATTTTTAGCACGTGAACACCACATAGGGGTTCATATTACCCACATCTTTGCCTGTCCCAGACAGCTTTGTCCACTTAGGGTATTACTACCCGGCAAATTGGGGTAAACATATCAATGTTGTGGGCATGTTTGCATGTAAATGTGATTGGATTAAACAGGGAACCCGAAACCACAAATTAGTTAACAAAGTCAATGATAGTAAATTTGTCTGTGAAGTGACGATGGTTTGTGTCAATTGTGTTTATTTACTGAAACATTCATTTATCAGTGGGTGAAAGTTATCATCGGTTTTAACATTAGCGCGTATGCTATGTTATAACTATAAACTTAATAATTGGCTCTAAATATTGTTTTCATTCAGCTGATTGTGTAATAAAGTCAATTTATTATTTGAAACTTAGTTTTTAAGATACAGATAAATACGGAAATATTGACAGACAGACAGTACTAGTTTCTTTTAAATGTTGCTTGGTAGGTTTGCATAATACTATCGATGTGTAAAAGAATGGTAAAAGAATGGTAAAAGAATGGTAAAAGAATGGTAAAAGAATGGTAAAACAATAGTAAAACAATGGTAAAACAATGGTAAAACGATGGTAAAACAATGGTAAAACAATGGTAACTGCCATCCAACCGACAATGGCGTAGCGGACACTTGGTAGAGAGTGTATCCATAATTATAAAACATATGAATAGATACATGCATGTACACAGGGATATTTAAATGTGTATGGACCAGAGGATGTATGATACAAAATTACTATCTGAACTACAGGTACAATGTACTGTAGTATTAGCGTAGCTATTCTGATGTAACCCACACACTAGAATAAGGGTGAAATTTACAAATATTTATATAAATAACTATACAGAAGTGTCGCCACAGTCAAGTATGCATTTAAGTCTGTGTACTTTTCACAACCGAAGCAATTGTCCATGGCGCCAATTGCACATCCATATAGATAGATATTCCTCATCCTCACTCCGACGTACACGGTTTAATTTAATTTATCGGAACCTCTTTAACAAGTTTATGACGACGATCAATTATCCCGGTACTCGACACGATCAGAAAAGAAATTAATACAAAGCAATTGTTTTAGTGAAATCACGTTCAGATTATCTAAACAGCGACCGTCCCTGTCGTGTCGTCTCTGTGGAGGTAGACGACGTTGTCGGCTGGAGGCTATATCAGACGAGACCGCGGTCCTCTAAGCCTCTTAGCGGCTCACTCTCCGTCCATAACAAGAAGTGCCCGGCAGTCTTCCGAGTCCAAATCCCTCCACTCAGACTTCGTCCAGGCCTCAAACGCCTTGATTGACAGCCCTCGTTAGCGGGCAGCCAATCGGCTCCCGGTATGGGCGCGGCCTTAGTTCTCGTGAGTACGTATTGGTATATTTTTCAGGCCGACTCGGCTGATTTAAGTGGTAGTTTGAGGACCTAAGGACTAGCAGTATACGGGGATAGTGATCGGTGGACAGGCCATATTTATCTGAAAATTACCCCTAATAACAGCGAAGTAGACACGATGCTGAACATGGCTGGAGCCATGGACGGATTGGAGCAAGAAATGGTGGGCAAATCTGCCTTCATGGAGTTACAGCAGCAGATGCCCCCATCCATGGGGCACCCTGCGTACCCAGGCATCCGAGGCGGCTACCCGCCGCAGCACCCACAACACGACGGAGTATTCTCTTCACAACCTACCAGGCCCATAGCATACCCGTTCCCTATGAATACCATGACTCCGACGTCGTACAACCCACCTTCGAGTCACGCGTTCGCAATGTCTCCTTACCAGGCACCGTCGCCTCCCAGAGACGGTGAGTACTACTTCTACTACAACTACTACTACTACTACTACAACCACTGCTACTGTGCGGTGTGTTGTTTACCTGCATGTGCCAAGGCACCACCTAGAAGTCGTAGAGACCGTACCTTCGGTTATTATACATAATTAAGGGCCAGTTACGCGTTCCTCACAGACGGCGTCCAATCTCCTTTCATCAGGCAAACTATGCCGGGTAAACACCCTCTTTGTGTGTTAAAATTGGAGCCTGCTTCAACGCAGGCGTCTATTAAAAACTATTATATGTCATCTGTAAATCGGAAAATGATTAAGTAATTATGTTTGTGTGTTCATAATTACGACAAGTGTCTAGTGGTTATAGTACTACACACGGCAATCGCAGATTATTCCATAGTGTACTCGACAAACTCAGGTACCGCTGTTCTCAATGTCAACAATTGGAATTTAACTACCCTTAATATTACCCCCAAAAAATACGCAGATTTCATTTTCAAAGCAAACATCCGTGAACTATAACCACAGCGTCTCCTCAACGCATAGCTTGTTGTTCTGCTTCATATATAGAGCATACATACATCGCGGGTATGCTTCGATGAAGGATAATGACTAACACAACACAACATAATTATATTGAATTTCCAGGAATAGGCTAGCATTCATATGAAATGGACATTAAAATAATGTGCTGATAATTTCTATTAACTATATCTTGTTTAATGTGCTTTATCGACGAATGAAAATAAATGTGATGAATGTTGACATAGTTCTGTCTTGGACGTGGAACCAGTACACTTTGGAATGTTATATACATATATTATATATATATATATATATATTATATATATACACTAGTATATATATATATATTATACATTTACATTATATTTATATATACTAGTATATATTATTATGTTTGTTATGGATGGGCAGATACACATATAGTTTGTAAATAAGCATTGCTTAGATATTAGCAATTACTATTGGAGCGTCTGAGTAGAGAATTACACAGAGTTGTCATAGTTATTGATGTGAGACTACAGCTGACTACTACTAGTATTAGATTGATTAGAACTATATAAACCGAATACGCAGTATATGGGGAAATTCTGTCAAACCACCATTGTAAAAATTCAGATGTACTTCCTGTACTAACATATTGTATATCGTGATCGTAAGGAGAGCTGTGAAATAATTAAATCCATTATTAAAACAAAAACAACGAATTACTAATAATAATTCCGATAATAATAATAATAATAATAATAAACCCAACAACGCCTTGAAACCGAATTATGTATCATTCATTAGATAGCATAAGAATATTTATCTAATTTTTCCTTTTCAGAAGTATCGAAATATAAAATAAAAAGTACTAGACGATCATCAGTATGAATATTAGCAAAACGATGTATAATATTGATAAAATCAGGAACTTCTATAACTGGAGTTATACCAGTCCATACTTGCATTGGTAGCGCGGGTCCCCTGGGTATCCAAGACATGCGCCAAGCAAGTAGAAAATACGAACACAAATATTTCCATTGCGAATATTGTTAGAAACCCGTATCATATATTTTTACCAGAGAAACCAATAATGGACGATCAGCTGCGGATAAACGGGAAAGGGAAGAAGATGAGAAAACCTCGCACAATCTACTCCAGTCTTCAGCTTCAGCAACTGAACAGGCGTTTCCAGCGAACACAGTATCTCGCATTGCCCGAGAGAGCAGAACTCGCTGCTTCTTTAGGACTCACACAAACACAGGTAAGAATATCCCCCTGTGACTATCCTCTCGCGCATCCGCCACAACACCCAAACAAACCCCCACAACACAAGCACAGGTAGGACTAGTTCCGACTCCTCCTCTCCCAAGGCCTTCAATCTCAGGTGAAACAATTCCCAGCTCTATACGCCCGCCTGCCCCAGAGACCTGCTTATATACTTCGACGAAATTGACCAATTTTTGCAAAGGAATCATTTTCTACTGTTAGAAGGGACATTTAACATATTTGATTGGAGCAAAGTATTAGTTTTGTCAACATCAAAATTTGCCATGATTATACGCAATTTTCTCCAACGCCGAGGCTTAAAATTTCATAATAGAGTGTGATTAGGTGTTTTACCATTGCCTGGCTAATTTATTTGACAAGACCGCGCACTTAGGACAACAAATGAGGCTATATTTACGAAATCTTTCATCAACAAATAACAGGCCACGAAATGGCATTGATTCTCGTCCAAATTGTAGTGTTCAAAATAATAACTGGACTAGGAGCGAATTAAACATTATTTTGTGCTATTTCGCGTCTGGTCGATACGAAAGTAGGGAGTTGTGGAAAGATCAAACTGCCAACGATAGACTTACAGTCCTTTCTGTGGCCGACTCTGGTCTTGCGATAATGCATTAATTCCACGGCAGCAACTTCGTCTACATCTACACTAGACAGGTACGCAGCTACTGGGAAACCTGAGATCGGCCCAAACTTCAATTTAATCCACCCCCGATGTCTCACGGTATCTACCCATGGAAGGGGTGGTGGACTCTGAAGAAACCAGCGACAGTTAATTATTATTTTTTCCCCTCCCCATTTTATTTTTATTTTTTATAAAAACAAATTGGGAGGGGGGGGGGGGGGCGGGGGCTGTTCCTGACTCTGAAGAATTCGAGACCTCTCTAGAGCATCAACTGAGTAATGGAATCGCTCAATGTTGAAGCAGGACCCATTGGAAATGAAACACGAATCAGAGCGTGGGCTGTTGGTTACTATAGTATGTCTTACCTGGTCGAGACTTGTCCTGTTTCATACTGTTAATCTGGGCTTGGATCATGGTAGTGATAACGGCTAGGTGACGACACACCTTGGAGATTAGATGTCACTAGATTCAGAATCAGGAATGAACAGTGGTAGAGCATCACATATTTTAATAATGGCTTTTAGCTACCAGATTATTTTTGTTTCTTACTTTATTTCATTATTTTATCATTTGTCATTATTATTATTCCATTGCTTTCTTAATTATTTGTTTCTTTGTTTTATTATTAATAATACTTAGTGTGTTTGTTTGTTTTTATAATTTTAGTTTTAGTTTTTGAGTTAGGATTTGTTTGGGTATATAGACGTTCCTACCGTCATTAATACTATAGATGTATTTAACGTATGCATAAGAATAAATGGAACACACTAGAAACACGTTATTGTTCTCAACAAAATCTGTAGTTAGATATTCTTTTTTCTAAGTTAAATAGAAACTAGGTATATAATGTTGCTATATAACATTGATTATACTTGAATTGGCTTCTACACAGGTATCAAATTCTAAGTTCGTATTTTGGGCCTTTGTCATTTGAATACACCCAGCCCGAGGTGTGTTGTGTGTTGTGAGTGTAAAGCAAGTGCATAGGTGATGCCAACCACTTAATTCAGATTAAACCAATTTCGAGTTTTAATTTTCCCCTAACAATGTCGATTCAGATGTGAAACTTTATCCGCTTAATTGCAAATTTATGACCGTGTCGTTAAACGCCTCAAAGATACACACTCTATCACAAGCATAATTGTTTAGATGGTGTTGCGTTTAACATTAATCGACTGTGTATCAAGTTTGCATCAATACGCTCATCTTTATCATGTCAGCGAGCGAACAGCGAACTCGGAACAACAGGCAGTGGCGTTAATTGATTCATGTCGGGAATTGTGCAGTTACGGTTCACGAAATCACGAAACTACGAAACCACGAACTCACGAAATCACACGACTTTTGTGTCGTCTACAATGTATGTAAACACGCTGATCGATTAAGTATCATTAAAGGGGCAACTTCATACTTGCACGTATTTTTTAAATTTATTTTTAATTTTTCTATATAATATTAGAAGTTAGTAAAAAAAATATTTTAAAAATCTAAAAAAAATATATAACGCTACATCGCCAATGTAAAACTAGAGTGTTTCCCCGTCTAAATATAGACTAGCCTATTAT
>JAULBO010030677.1:0-10000 GCA_032355325.1 Clypeosectus delectus | reverse complement strand
TCAACTTCTCTGCCGCCACACATACTGTGTCTATATGGCTAGGCGTGACGTTGGCTATTCTCCGGTACAAGCATATATATTCCCCGGCGAGCGGCGCAATCACGCGAATCCGGCGACTTGTCAGGGCGAGAATCGCCGTTGTCATGATCTACGTCTTGTCCACCGTCGGCCTGACGCCAAACTACATGACGAACAAACTCGTGGCCCAGAAGAACGAACACAACGAAACGCTGTACGTCTTTGAAGATATAGGTCTCGGCACCCCTAACGTCAAACCCGTGGTTCTGCTGAATTTGTGGATGTACAGCATCCTTGCGAAGCTGTTGCCTTGCATTCTGATGGTTGTTTACGGGGGTCTCCTTGTCTGGACCCTCAGGTCCACGCTACGTCACAAACGCAGACGACTGTCCTGCACGAGTTCTGTCGTCCAGCGACCCCTGGACAACTCGAGAACAACCCGGATGTTGCTAGTCGTGATCGTGTTGTTTCTCATAACGGAATTCCCGCAAGGAATCCTGACGATTCTGAGCGTGACGTCGAAAGGATTCTTCAGAGATATTTATGTGCCACTGGGTGACCTGATGGACATTGTAGCTCTAATTAATAATGGTGTTAATTTTGTATTGTATTGTGCCATGAGCAGAGACTTTAGGACGACACTTATGGATCTCCTGAAAAAGGCGTTTATGCCCAATGCTAAGTACATGGCCTCTACGGCGGGGGGCGACCCTGAAAGGTCAAACACGGCCTTGTTGATGCGCATGACTTGACTTCGACGGATCAGGGATGGCTGACGCATGCTGGATACCGGAACGGAATTATCTTTGAAATGCTGTATCGTTGTTGTTTTTTATCCATCCGAAGGTGATCAGTCGCGCTTACATATTATTCCTCAGGTCAATGAATAAACGAGCCACCACATTCCTTATCAACTCCATTGGGAGTATACAAAGCTACCATGTTCGATTCACATCACAATTTCTTCCTAGACAGCATTGATCAAAATGTGTAAGCGCGGTGTCAGCTTAATTGTTTTAAATAATTGTGTCGTTAAACCAGATACACTAAGCTTGTTAAACCAAAGACAACTATATTGTAAGCATGACATAAGAAGATAGTTTCGTTCCAGTACACGCGGTATGGCGTTACAACACGGTGCCCCTCCATCCAGCCCTGCAGGCCTGTTTATAACATATCATTGATATAACTCGTCGTCCGTGTGCCTCGTGAACCCATCCCTGGTCCTTCTGTGTTTCCCTCGCATTCCTTGCTACTTCCGGTTGGCAGTAGCAGTGTCTCGGTGTCTCAGCTACATGTCCATGAACTATGGAGAGTAAGGAATGTGCAACCAACGCTGCTCAGCCAGCAGGGAAACTATTGCCAACCATAATTATTGGTCATCCCAACCTATTCTGATAATCTGTGGACACGTTATATATATTATATACGTTATTCGTCTTCTAGGATGATAACCATAGCATCAAAAAGACAATTACTATATGTCATTTCTGATATTGATGCTAGTGTTATGTGTATGCATTTGGACTGATTTCCTACACACAGGTAATAGATTCTGCTATTTTGTATGTAGTATTTGTATACTATTTCTGTTCACTTACTAAGTTGATTTCATAGCGGAGTTATATAAAATAGAGACATGTTGATGTAATGTATATTCCCTGTGATAAGCAAAAATATTCGACTACTAGTATTCATTAATATTCATTAATTGATATGTTAGACAACGTGTTCGAATTGACACGAACTACTGTGTGTAGGGGAATGCATGCTATAATATTTACACAAATCAACGGATGCCATCTTGAATCCACAACATTGTTCGAAGGATAAAATATTAATAATTATTTCATACTCACTGAAACGATTCTCGATATTTCCTGCAGGAAATGTGATATCTGACCAGCCTTCCAAACGTACTGTGATATCATATGTTAAAACTAGCTTACCGCCTCATCACATGTGCATTAACTGTGCTGCACGTGCATAACATGGATACGTGTTTACCTCTGTTATCCAGTTGCATGAAAACAGGCTCATCATATAGATGTTCAAGTATGTATATGTGCTCGCGTAATTCCTTGTTCGGCACTTGATTAAGTCTTAATTATATATGACGCGCACACATTCCATTTTTAAAGTGCACGGTTTCGGACGTTTTGCGGCGGAAAGGTCACATGTACAAAGCTGTTAATTATTATTATTATTATTATTTATTTTTATATATACACACGTAGGGTCTTGTAAGCTTTGTTATCGGGTATTGCTTAAGTATTGTTATACGAATATAATACAGTATCTTGATGACCATGAAATGTAATAAATGTAAATGAATACTAGTATTCATATACGTGTATGTTATACATTGGTGTGGTTTTTGTTATTGTTTTATTTTATTTTATCCCGATAGCACACATAGAGATTATTACCCGAGTCTCTTTAGATATCGTCAATATCCTGCATTTGAGATAAGCATCGTATTATGCGAGCCTTTGGCGAGCATAATACATAGTGCTTATCCCCAAACCAGGATATTATTAATTAATACATATCTCCCAACCGACGCGGTCAAAACACAAAATAACTTATATAATGTACATGAATACATATACTTGGGATTGTTATTCAATTATTCAGTTTCAAATTATTTTTGCCAAATAAAGGATTGCCACAACAGTATAGGTTTGACATTCTAAACATTGCCAATACAAAATGACATCATACCCATGCAGTAATATTACCATTGGTGTTCGAATACAAGTACTACCAGCCCCCACCCCCCGCACCACCCCGCTTCAAATAAGGCGCAGCTATGTGCAGTAAAATAGTAATACTATATATATATAACATTTTTTTTATAGTAGGTTGAATATTCATACATTTTATTCGACGATCTATGACGTTGGAAATTTGGAACTGTTTGGGTACACCGATTCCCTAACACTGTGTCAACTGTTAGTGTCCCGTGTGAAGTGTTTTCTCTTTAAAGATTAGACACAGTAACAAAGTGGCATGTATGCTTCACCAATGCCGAACCTACAGTAAGTACCACAGCGAGTTTCTGAGCGGGTTAAGATAAATAGTGCGTATCGTACAAGAGCATCATGAAGCACTTACTTGCATTCCTCAATTTCAATGAAAACCTTTCGTACGCTAATTTGTAGTTATGGGCAATTTCAAATAAATCGATGTATCCTCTTTATAAAATTGACAAATGAGTGACGTTTCCTGAGCACTATTTCTTAAACAAACTGTCGGATGAGAACCAGGTTGTTCTATGTCCATTCACTTCCGATTTGTGTAACACGCATTTGTAATTTCAAAATGTCTCTATTAAATAGTGGAGATAGAATAAATCGATTTTTCGAAAAACATAATTTACAATTGGAATTTTGATTAGAAACTTTGGGAAAATGTAGATTATCATCCTAAATATTAGAAAATAAACCTAACTCATATTCTTTCGAAAAGTGGACATAGAACAACCTGCTTCTCACGTGACGAAGGAGTATCGCCAGTTACTTTAATCAAACGTCGCTGCATATTTGCAAAATTATAGGCTATCACATGATCTACTTCCATCAGGACATAAATTGACGTTGTTTGCAATTTCGACAGCGAAAGAACGTGTGAACCTATCCTCGGTAATGCGTATATATATATACACACAGCTGTATAATATATATAATAATTATGTACGTGTGTGTCCGCGTGTGTGTGTGTGTGTGTGTGTGTGTGTGTGTGTGTGTGCTTGCGTGCGTGCGTGTGTGTGTGCGTGCGAGTGCGAGTGTGTATGCGGTGTATGGTCAACTGCAATATCTACTTGGCCCATCTCCAGAAGATATAACGGCTTCCTACTGTCCAAAGGCATGTAGCAAACAAAACAAAAACACCGAAAATAAACCCAAGACAAGTTGCAATATAATGTTGAACATATGAATATACGATATGAAACAAGAAGAAGAGGTCTTTGAGAGTTGCAGTTAGACATTTTAACTAATGTCTAACATGACATCTCAGTCAGTTCAGACTGGCAGTATGTTTTCTCTGATACCACCTTTACTGACAGTTACATGACTAGCTTGGAGATAATATTCTATATCGTGAGTGAAGTATGTAATAATTGACGCTATTTGGACATTACGTATCGGTCTAAATGTCATAATCGTTAATGTAACAGGATTACCCATTTTGACAGGCATGGTCATTAAACAATGCCATTCGGTATAAATGGAACACACAACGCTGTACATATTTACAATATAAAATCATCATCATCATTCACATAATTATCATCATCATCCCCAGCATCATCCCCACCAGTATCATCACCATAATCATCATTATCATCATCATCATCCACATCAGTATCATCACCATCATCATCATTATCATCATCATCATCATCCCCATCAGTATCATCATCATCATCAACATCATTATCATCATCATCATCGTCGTCGTCATCATCAATGCATATCTCAGTGTATATAGGATGTTGTGAGACCACCGTATCTATCGTCACTGAGTCTGAAACAATTGCCATGAAAAGGATCCAGTAGTACTAGTATATCGCTATGAAGAAAAAACAATCAGCGCTGGATTAAATAGAAAAGACAGTTCACACATTTAATAGGAACTTATCTTTTTATTTCCAAATCGAAAATCTGTTCTTCGTTTTGTCGTTATCCATCAATCACACATTATTTTACGTATTATCTGTGTCACTATGATGAAGTTTAATTACACCTATATCATATATATAAATATTATTACCAGCGGAGATGGGAAATTGCAGAGCAAATTTGGTCGAATGTTCTGCAATTTTAATAATCACGTAGAAATCATTGGCGTGTAAATACGGTGTACATGTACATTCGTTCTATTATAACAAATGTTGAACCATTTCTTCAGTGCAACCACTGTGAATAACATATAGATGACATAGATCATAGTTGAGCATCTTCCCATATACGCTTTCACTTTTCAATTAACGATTTTGAAAATATTGGATAATACATTAACTGATACCACCAAGAGCAACTATCTCGGAGGCTTATTGCAATAATGCGTGCAGACTGGCGTGTTATCGCACGTTCTCGCTTAATTCTCGCAGTCTAACGTCGGACTGAATGTATTATTTCCAAACCGAAACCGGTGGTCTTCATGGTTTGGCATTTACTCAGGTAATACTAGAACTATAAGCAATTAATTCACACAGACAAACAAAGACCAACTGATCCAGTGTTATCCCTTAAGCCGTCGTCCTGGAATGTCCTAATGCCATTAAGCCTATCTGCAAGAGATGCTCATCGGTGCTCAGATCCTATCGAAGCAGGGCGATGATCCTGCAAAGTAGGGTGTAATAGGCTAAAGTAAGGCAATGCGGCGGCTGGTATTTACAGTACGGAGCTAAACGTTGGACGTACATGTGCATGTATCGTGTATAGGAGGACACATCAATCAAATAATCTGACCAACATTCTGTTACTATCTACACGTGTACTGTGTTAGGGGTAAGCCTCTCTTCAAGTATAGACAGTTACGACTTCCGTAGCGCTACTGTCTGTTTGTGCAACGGGATCCTGGTCTACAATCTGGACACGAAAACCACACTACAAGTAATCAATGAAAGTAAATTATTCGAAAACCTATTTCACGGATATAATCCTGCACTGAATCTTAAATGAGTCATATGGCTGACGCCAAGTTCCTGACTAAATCTAAAATGCAGGAAACATTACTTAGTGTGTGTAAAAGCTCGTGTCTCTGCAAAGACAACGGCCAACAGTATACAGCGGCACAGTCACGTAGCACAGAGTGCATTGTTGATAACTGTTATCAGCAATGCACTCTGTGCTACGTGACTGTGACTGTGCTGCAGTACGAATTACATATTCATTCGAATAGTTTAGGAACAGCAATTCGAATAGTTTAGGAACAGCAATTCGAATAGTTTAGGAACAGCAGTGTAAAGGTACATCAAAGCAGTGATCTTAAAAGATAAATATAGATTGGAAAAAAAAGAGGGGGAAGGATGAACATATTATAGAAACAGCTATACCAACACCATGTAATGTGAAGGTATTGGCTATTTGGAAATATACATGTACACAGTTGGTTAAATGCACATTATATTATACAGCAATCATAATACTTGTACAGTACTATAAATAGTAGATAGTCTTCAGAATGTTGTTATAATATACTAGTATACTAGTTACAAATCAGAATGTTCATTTTGTATACACAGGCATGGTTGTATGTGTACTTGAGTAGACCGGAAGTTGGAAGACAACTCTCACACTGATACACTAACTGACTGAACACTGATGGTGTTTCATAAGAACATACTGTTATACACGCGTGGCAGACCTTTCCGTACTAAATAATATGGCACATGAAGATCAAGTAAAAACAAGTATACACGTATTCTCTTTAGCTACTTGTTTTTGTGGGGAAATGTTTCGTTCGCATTGGAACTATTTGTAGTCTGCTGACACAGTGATCGAAGTATAGATTGTTAATGAGATATTGTGGGGGTGGGGGTGGGGGATAGTTTATATAGGAGTTCGTGATATATAGACATTTCACGTATAATTGTTGACAAGACAAACAGTTAAGCCGTCATAATCAATAGTAAATACCACGGGTAATTGGAAAATAGAAAACTATGTAAATAATACAGTTGATGGCTGTTATTCTCGCGGTGACGTTACATTTCACCCTCGCAATAATCATTACTAACGTCATAGTGCATTATTGAATTATGTGCGCGCTCCGATTATATACTAGTATATATTAGTATATATATATAGTATACATATATATATAGTATACAAATATATATACATATTTGTCGGCCACATCACGTCAAGAGAATGATGACTTCACTATCAGAAAATGAACTACCGAAGACGTGAAACATTTCAAAATATGTGTACATTACGCTCGTCATAGCAAAACATCCACTCGTTAAATAAAACGTGGTATCACACGGCATCTCGATTAGTATTCTCTGTATTGTATAGATGTACATGTAATGTGAAAGCTACGTTGTGTTTCCGTTATGTTACTTTGGAACTGCTACCTCGCAGAAATACTTTCCAGAGTTTGAAACAAAATAGCGCGTCTCATATGTACATGTATGTCAGATGTACCGGAAGCTCTTGGTTCATTAACTATTGTTGTTTCGCCATCTCTAGAGTCGTCACAGTCAGGCAACGAAGAACCGATCTTGAAACACCTAGGTGCGCATTTCCGTACAGTGTACGTGCGTGAGTCAATGGAAAGTCTCATGAATCGTAATCAAGTACGATTCCGATTTCCCTGGTCGATTCGTATGTGGGTTCGACTAGTGTGTACATAGACAAGACGGAGGAACATATTAGACGTGTCTGGACATAATAAATTATTTGCTGCATGAACTCACCAACAGCTCAAATGTACTTTGTTTCCTGAATGACAAACGTATCAAAGTAGTATACCCAGTGTTTACGCCCTATTCTACCAGAAGCAGCCGTGCCCGATCATTCTTGATGTCCTACGTGTATAATACTACACAATATGCATCCATGTCCAGCAATTATTGACGTCCTACGTGTATATAGTACTATAAAATGTATCCATGTCCAACCATTCTTGACGTCCTACGTGTATATAGTACTATAAAATGCATCAATGTCCAACCATTCTTGACGTCCTACGTGTATATACATGTACATGTAGTACTATAAAATGCATCAATATCCAACCATTCTTGACGTCCTACGTGTATATAGTACTATAAAATGCATCAATGTCCAATCGTTCTTGACGTCCTACGTGCATATATAGTACTATAAAATGCAGCAATGTCCAACCATTCTTGACGTCCTACGTGTATATATAGTACTATAAAATGCATCAATGCCCAACCATTCTGGACGTCCTATATACTATGCAAAATACATCCGTTTTGACGTTCTTGAGTACAACATGCGTACACATGCAATTGGCAATAGCACATCGATCGAGCAGTAGTACATGTTTATATCTCAATATTCAACCGCCCCACAATGCAATGTTCGGATGTCATACGTTCCATATCAACTCCATCCAGAGTTATCCTGCAACCTCCGTACCGCTGAATATCACAGTAAACGTGCGAGTACCAGTTGGCAGAGACGGACCAAGGATGGTAACTGCAGTACATATACATATACATACATACAGCGCATTCTGTCATGATCGTATTGGAAAGGTACAGCCCTAACATTGATGCCGGGTCCCCGGAACCTTTCACTCCGTAGGTCAACGGTCAACCGCCTGGGCTGCCATTCGTCCCGGATACGGAGTGTGTTGTTGAATAGATAGAAAAGGTCAACTATAACCTTTCCAGACTAGTCCGTACTTCACTGTCAAGCGGGAAAGGAACAGTTGCTCTTTTTCTTCACCAGACTAATTGCAGTACTATAAATATGCCACACATATTAAGGCCACTGTTTCACAAATACTGGAAACTGGGACTGCCGTCTGAATTATGCGCATCCATAGCATGTCTTATTATACCCACTAAGACATGCACTCCACTAGTATCATATTACACCCACTTTCCATCTCAATTCCCTGAGGTGTATACAATTTAAACTGCCATTTTCAAACCGCTTCACCAGAAGTAAAATAATAACCCTTTGGAGCACTATTCCTGATAATGATAGAACATCTAGTACAAGCCTAATAATTCCTACAGGTATATACTACTCCAGATGATATCTTTACCAGTGGGTTATTTTCTTTGTGCTACTGTAACAGAACGAGTGCCATAACCAACGCAGCCTACCGGGTACCCTTACTATGCTGGTACAGGGGTATGTTCGTGTCACTTTCCTAAGTGGAAACCACAAATTGTTTACCATGTGGCTCAGTATTGGGGCAGGATCGGATCCTAGATTCCCTCAGGGGTGCGCATGCACTCATTGGACTTTCCCAATTATTTAAAAATGGAAATTTGCCCTAATCTAGATGAAAGATCTTCAACATGTTATCGACGATTTGCCTAATGTATTTTAGTCTATATACTCGTACCCTCTTTCTTAATAATGACAATTTCGCCAGAAGACACTTTAAATTAATCCCAATACATCCACTCAGAATAGCAACTAAGTATTTCTGTACTAATTGCAAACTGCGAAATGTAAAGAAAAATCACTTGTTAAAATAAGAAAATACGATCTTGCATTATTGTACAATTAAATTCGAATAATCAATATAATCTTGGTTTGAAATTAGATTACATCATGAATACTGAAATTCATTCCACTCAATGTTACATTTCTTATCTATTTGAAGTAGTTTAATGGAATAAACCATATCATTCTAACAATCTTACATTACACATTCGGAGTTGAATTACTAGTACTTGTATGCATTTATATATAGTATCAGATAGCAATTAGCTAACTACAATGTATCCAATATAAGTCGCCTACATGTGTGTACAGGAATAAAACGAATGCCAATATATAATAGACAATTAATATACACATATAGTTCGGCTCACAAATCAGCCATATAAATAATCATCTGGTAAACTTGTGTTTTTGGTAAATACAACTCCACACGGCAGACCATACATTAAAGAATTATTGTTATTATTATTTCCTAAAGCTCGTGCATACAATTATTACTCTCGGGACATAAAGTTAATATTAAATTGAACATCGTGTAATATCAAAAATCAATTCTCCGTGGTCATTAATGCTGGCGCTACATATGCAACCAAATCGTCGTGATAGTGAAATGTTACTGCTACACATGCAACGAAACCGTCGTCCGACGTGGAAGCGCCGACGCGCGTTATGCCGACTCTGACCTGCTACATATACAACTAAACTGTGTGTAGCTGTTGTGATAAACTCGTCGGTGTTGAACTGCATGCGCGCGCATGGCACATGCAAAGCGGAACAAGATAACAATGAAGCTACTATTAGCTGTAACGGGG
>JAULBO010030566.1:10000-11948 GCA_032355325.1 Clypeosectus delectus | reverse complement strand
CACGACGCTCTTCTCTCTCTCTCTCACACACACACACACACACACACACACACATACCATCAACAATACACATACATACATACACACACACACACACATATATATACACACACACATATATATACACACACACATACACACACACACACACACACACACGCACACACACACACACACACACACACACACACACACAACACATGCATCTACTCACGCACGCGCTAATACACACACACACACACACACACACACACACAGTCTCGGGCGTAAATACATACTAGTAAATATACTTACATACATGTACATAAATATACTACATGGACGTACCTACAGTGTACATGCACATGTACATACATAATTTGAAAGCGCCTTTAATCCGCAATTCAGCAAAAAACAATAAAGTGCACAATATTATAACAGTATTGAATACTCACAGTATCATGAGTATGGCGAAGACGCACAGACTCGGGGAATCAACGCATGGACGAGCTGGCAATAACGGGACTTCAGAATGTTGTCTTAGCCTGTGATCGTATCCACGTACCAATTAATAATTCGTAATTTTCATCAAGGTCAGCAAACTTGCAGCAATGAAAGTACGTAATGTCCACAGTGACAATACGTGTATACGGTGTACAAGCATACACTGCATGATGGCGCCAACTTTACAAGGCGATGTTATAAACGCCAGTCTCGTCACATCTGACAGATTCTGTGATGGATTGACCAGGAATACTGCATGCAGTTAATAGACACATATTATTGTATCTTACATTTTGCGTTTTATACTTTTCACTCGATGTGAGTATAGATTGTGTGGGTTGGATCGCTTATCCAGTTAGTAGACCATCGGTTATGCAATTGTATGTTTGCGTGTCTGCTTAAGAATTGATACTTCATTTATTGCCCCCGACTGTTTACAACTCTTCATGGTCTCGTAATTGACGTTTATCAATCAATCATTTAACTGTCAATCATTTAACTGACGCGTGTTTCGTTGACTGTCAACAAGGAAGTCAATATAGTGTGATGGTAGAAGAATTTATTAAGTTTATCAAATAGTAACTGGTTTTATACGAGTGCATTTAAATGTGACACAATCTGTACTAGACAGTATATTAGTATTATGTCAGACAAATATACGTTGTCACACAAAGAGGTCGTATAAAATTGTCCGGAGGGTACGCCATTAAGGGAGGTTAAAGTACCAAAATGAGGTATTGGTGACTTGTATAATATTATAGTAAGCCCGAGGGAGAGGTGGGAGGGAGAGGTGGGAGGGAGGGAGGGCGTCAGCCCGAGGTCTTACTTTTCCACACACCGGATGTGTGTTTGTGAAATCGTGACTCCCCATGATTTCAAATGGTAGACGAACTGCGATTGGTTGACAGCATGCATATATATTATAACGATTTAAAAAACAACAACATTTTTATAAAATACTAGTATAAAATATTCAATTTTTGTTCCAGGCAATATGCATATTAAGTGAAATGTTCAATGTATATACATATTAAGTGAAATCTTCAGTTAAAGGCATACTATTACGGCATATTAAGTGAAATCTTCAGTTAAATGCATACTATTACGGCTCTACATAGTTCATGGTCAAGAGTATTTTTACCTGAAAATATGTACATGTGATGTCTTTACACAAGTAATTGGGTAACCAGCCACATTTCCCACATATCCCACTGGTTTTTAATATTTTCACACCTGGTTAACCACTATATACCCTCACGGAAAAGTAGCAATAGGAACCGTTTATCTCCTAATTATTCAGACTTTATCGGAAATGAACTGCAATGGAATCTTACCTATCCTACAGCCGTGAAACAATATTTGGAGGTACAACAGTGATTATAGATATACTACATGTATGTGCATGTACTTTGCATTTTAAACTCCAATTAGCTCCAAAACGACAACTTAATCTGTCATAGTATAA
>JAULBO010030566.1:0-5000 GCA_032355325.1 Clypeosectus delectus | reverse complement strand
AATCAGCGGTTTACGTCTTGAATGCAAATCTGATTTGTGCCAACGTTTCTAAATGTAGGCCTGCGTACAATTATGTATGTGCTTTTCTACACCTCGACCGCGTTATACAAATGCTGATATACACCGTCCGTGCATCATGGATATTTATACGTACGGTATTCTATTATGTCATTTGAATACTGAATAAACTTTGATATGTATTTATAAGCTTGTTTAGCAGACATACATTTGCATATAAATTACATTACGTTATTTATTCACACGCTCGCTGTATAGATAACCAGCCGTCACCAAAATGTTTTCAATTACAGAGAAGTAGCCTACGTGATATTGCGAACCATTTTATCACAGGTACACTGACGATTAGATGGAAGCGTGGTTTTGTTTACATTTGGGGGGAAACACTCAAGTGTTAATGATTGATTGCACTGCTGTATACCTGGTCTGAGTGAGATTTTGTGAATTGAAAGTTAGTCCTATATGACGCTATAATGGCTATTCTCGTAACTTCGTAACTTAAGAACTGAATTCTTAGTCAGAAAAGATCTATTTAAAATTGACATAAGCAGAAAACCAGTTAGGGGAATTCTTATATAGTCCTTATACGAACTTCTTAAGACTTACGAAGTTTTGAGAATACAGCCCCTGAGGTATTACTGAAATCTCTAACGCCACGACAAGACCACTTTGCATTTTAAATTACCGACTGTAATCGAACACTATAGGCCTACATGTAATGCACACTGTAACTATACCATAGTATATAATGTGCATGTAAGTTTGAAAATAGTGTTAAGAACAGAACACCTTTGTTTAAAGTCTAGTGTTGAATTTAGGTCAGCAGGTAAAAAGTACAGGGACAATGACAAATACAAACAGATTTGTATATATATAGGCTACATGATACGATTACTATTGTATCACCGCAGGTGATATATAGGGGGTCTCATTAGGTCACGACTTCCGGTGAGTTTAGAGAGTATTTTACCTCACTTGGTAATTTGATTTACGGATAGGTCCACTTTAGAGGATATCTTAAGTGATCCGTTATGACTACAGCTAGAGTTCTAAAATAGATTTCTGATTTTTTTATTTATATTTGTTTGTATGCATCGTGTTGAAGCCTATCTACTATATATGACTGTAGGTACAGTCTTCCATGTACGTGCGGGCGTATGCTATGTTAGTTTATGCAACATTGAAAACATACTCTACTTTTTATCGATTCAAACACAGGGCTCGTACATCATGTATATTAGCATGTTTTTAAATACCTACCATTTATAGATACCGTTCACGTATGGCCGATGATTATATAGTATGGCCATATACTATTACCAATTTAGGTAAAATACTCTCTAAGCACACCGGAAGTCTAAAATAATTACCTACTTAAATATGTTACCCCAATCTGGGAGACATTCATCTTCGCACCCCAGGGGTAGGGCCTACTTTTAATTCACACACACACACACACACACACACACACACACACACACACATGCGCACACACACACACATGCACATGCACACACACACACATACACATGCACACACATGCACACACACACACACACACACACATACCTATACATACATTATTATTACATTACTAGTATACTAGTAACAGTTTTATAGACGTTTGCAGCTTGTTTCTATTCCTAATACATGTACTGTCAATATATATTTCATTAACACTATTATCTAAATACAGTAGTATATATTTTAACTCAAGAACCCGCAATAAACGGGCGAAAGGCATGCATATTCTTGGAAATTTGGACATTATGTAAATATTTTTTTTATATATATATACGTAATTATGCAAACATGTAGCCGTTCTTACAAACATGGATTAATTCTATTTAATCTAGACGTAAAATAAATATTGAAATTCGATTTGCATTGCAGCTCGAACCAGTAATAGTGGAACTATGTTCTCAATCGAATTCTACATTTCAGTGGAAGTTGTGTCCCTTGGATAGTCACGTGATAAAACAGTGAAGTTGACTATGGCTGCCAGAACAACAAACCGTGTAATCGTGGCATTTGGGGCCCTTTTTGTCACCATAGCTGCTGCTTCCGATGTTTTTGAACGGGCTCTTACCGTTGTAAACCCATGTTTGGATATTTGCGATAGCACGTACCCATCTCACACGTACGAGAAGGTCTGTTTCGATGTCGAAGTTGATTTTATTTATCGTTTCCTTACTCGAGTTATTGCATGAAATAATTCAAATTATTGATCAATAAAAGAATAAATATGTAAATGCATTATATGTTTGATAACGTATGTAATAGAACAACATGGAAATGATATATTACTAACATTTATCGACTCTGAAAGTTACATGATTTTACTATAGCGGCAGATAGCGAAAGCCAGCTGATCGATCGATTTGTCCTCCCTATCATTATCATCAGCTGTTCATACAGTCAACAGTGTGATTTGATCAATATTGTCGAGCAACTTAGCGCACATCTGGTACCGTATTGTCAGCGTGTATTATATGTTTCTTTTGTTTATTACAGTTTGATTTAGGTATTTCTGCCCGCATCCACTCCTTTATCTTCCTTTCTAGTAAATTCTGCATTTCTATTAAAACTTTTAAAGTTTAGTAGATATTTCAACTTTTAGCCGAGAAGCTGTGGCCGGGCGTCAAGCTGGATTGACGGCAAAGGGACAGTACTACTAAAACTGGGACGAGTACAATCGGCCGACCGTGAAATCGGCGTAACTGAAAAATATGGGGCAAAGGTGGAGATCAGGAGTAACCCTGAGTCTGAAAGTTCAAGCAATTTTCTTGGCAATTGAAAGTTCAAGGTCAATTGCTTGACTCAGGGTTAGGGCGAGGGCTAAGGTTACCACCGTGACAGACAGATTTGCATCTAGCAACTGCATAAATGTTGTTTAAAATTGTGATAATAGTTTTAAGTTTATAATTTTATTCATTTAAATATCCAAACTGTTCCACCAGCTGTCCACCTGCTGTTCCAGAACTTCCGATGGCAGATCCGATCAAAACATGATCACGTTTGTGTGAATGAAGTAATACAGACTAATTACTGCATCAATAATCACCAAAATTGCTTTACTAGTATTTGGTTGCAAAATTGAAGCCTAGGTAGATCAAGAAATACAATTTGCAAAGTTCTGTGACTCGTCCAAACTTTGTAATAAAAGTGACTGGGCCTCTGATCTCCACCTTTGCCAAATTATATATGGCTTGCATTTGCACACGTATGCGTTGGTATTATTTGATATGGTGACTGTTGTAGGTAGAGTGTTGACGGATTTGACTTGAGAAAACGATGTGTGTAACAAGTTAACAGCGTTCATTGTCCTTGAGTTATTTGTAGCGCAACCGAGCATCCAACCAATCAGAGTGAGCCACCGTATGAGTATGTGCGCTCTGATTTGCTGGATACTTGTTTGCACTAAAAATAATTCGAGGACGTTACCCACGTCATCTTTAGCGGTCCAATCTGTCATTATCCTACGTTATACTTTTAAATACTTGTAAGTAAGTGCATGATAGATAGATAAATGGCCACTCTATCATAATCAAGCTGTAGCAATGCATATATACATGTGCGAATGTATTCCTTATTTTTCAGTTACACCGATCGCGCAGTCGGCTTTTGATTGACCTTTCCATCTGCCGTCAATCCATCCATTGACGGTAGAGTATCTCGGCCTAATGAAATTATATCGGCAACATTCGAATATAACACATTTTTGTAAAATTGGGAATACATCATATTACCCAAGAAAAACACTACAGACTTGAACACATATATATCATGTATCGCGTGTCACCTTTTTGTATTCCAGGGCAATCATCATGACTGCTGTAAGCGGGGTTGCAGATTTTTTTCCATTATGGAATTTGTGAACGGTGATGCAGATTTGAACAGAACTCAAACGGAATGTACAGGATGTGAGTGTTGCCAAGATTTGATGTCCAGATGATATAAATTTTGTTTTTGATAACATTTGATTTAATTGGTGGAAATTACATTCACTATCGTGAATATTGAAACATTGATTATTGATTACAATTTACAATGATAAATGCAATGACATGAACATTATGTCATGATTTATAATATGAAGGTATTGTATAAATATTAAGTCCATAAAATTTTACAAAACATCTTTCAATATTTCTTTGATCTACTGTTTTTTAAAACAGTTTATGTAGACTTTGGTAAAATAATTATTAGTATTGGGCACCTAGATAGAGATCAATGTCGGGGGCTTGATCCCTGGTTGCTTCATAAAAAAAACACTTTAAAAGACGTACCTACTTGTTTTCCCCCTAGTTGGCAACTTAATTGGCATACTTCACTACATATAAGCTGTGTTAGTAGCACGTTCTTGAAAGCGGCTTTAAACCCTGGGCAATTAACAACAACTGGTAGTTTGGGTAAATCCCAAGAGCCATGGCAGATATTCTACTTGATATTGTGATCAGATAATATTAACAATGTAATCTTACATTCAAATATATTGCACTGTAGTTAGTCACTTCTTGTAGTTGTACACATGTTGGAGCCTACTTAAGGCTAATGGACCGAGAGTGTCTGTAACACTAGTTTATAGTCAAAGTTCTGTATTTAACTATTAATTGTTTTAAACCATCCTATTTGCCCTACTTATTTATAGTATCAAATTATATTGCATTGACTTGTAGATCTATCTATCCTAAGGAATGGCCTGGCCTCTAAAATAATAATTATATTAAATATTTATCACTGAACTTAGAAATCATGATATATATATATTGATTCATTACAAACAACTCTCATATATATACGGCTGTCTGCTTTGGACGTGAATGTAGTGGAATATATGTACAGTATTACTGTAATATATAGTACAGTGTTATGTACTCTGTCTAAATCGGCATCTGTGTAATGCGGCAATCTGCATATACCGGCCCAATTTCAAAGTCCCTGCTGGCGACACTGACTCTTGTCACACTGAGTAAACCGGC
>JAULBO010030345.1:0-11950 GCA_032355325.1 Clypeosectus delectus | reverse complement strand
ATGCTATTTGCATGTACTTTGCATTTTTAACTCCAATTCGCTCCAAAACGACAACTTAATCCGTGATAGTATGCCTTTAAGCATCAAATCAAATCAAACTAGGTACTAGTAAATTTGCTTTCTCAAACAAACAAAAAAGTCATTTGTGTTCGAGCTCAATCTGCAATAGACATTCTACTTCTGTAGATATTCCCTGTGATTGATCTAATGCAGACTACAACTGAAGCTTGTTAGTGCTAATTGTAGTATTGCTATTCAGGTCCAAATCCAGACTTTGGCCCTGGGGGTGGACCTCATAGCTAAATTATTTTTATTTTTTGGGTTGCAGTTTTCAAATGTACACAAACCCGGTGAGCCCCCCTATCCCCTGAAATCTGCTAGTGATCCTTGTGTAATTATACCAATGAGAGTATTAATATTATATGTTGCTTGATGTTACAATTCCGTGGATGTACCGGTAAACAGTCCACCCCACATGTAGATACTTTGTGCTCTATTTGTATTCAATCAATGTCATTCTGGCCCAAGGGGTAATCGCAAATCATTTATGTATTGAAGTTTCTACTTTGAGAGAATTACAATGACAGGTTAACACGTTCACTGCCAACTACGCTTATGCTAGTCTTTGATAAGTTCAAGTACGAGAATACTCGTGAAATTATCATTTTTTTAAATTATTATTTAAGTACTACATGTATTTCCCTATCTACCTGTTTTATCTCACTCTCCTCGTGAATTTCTCATTGATCATTGCGACCGCAGAATTAGGGAATTGTTGGCCTAGGCTAGTGCTTTTGTAAACATTTTGTTAACAGGGTAAAGTTGTTACAAGTATTCTCGTATTTAAATAGCAAAAGTCAGAAAATCACTCAAATACATGCATACTCTTCGTCAGCAGTGAACGTATTAATTGAGGCGACATGATGTTTGAAAAAAAAATAGAATTTTCTATATTTCATAATTATACATTCAAAATAATATTGTGTAAGAAGAAGAAGAAAACAGGCCCCGAGGTTACTAAAACGTTTTGAGTACGATTTCATGCTCAGTCTCGGATATTACTTTGAGATTTGTGAACAAAACCTCGGGGGCCCGGTTGCCATTTCAAATATCAAGGGAGATAATTTAGTTTACAGACGAGGTGTGCTCTTCCTACACTGCTGTTATTACAGTAGTGCTTCAGAAGCCGTGTAGCCATCGTACATGGTTCTTTTTCTCTACGGGCTTGGAGGGCGTACAGTTTAGTAGGGAAAGCAAACGTGGGTAGCAACTGGTTGTGCACATGACCGAAGTGTCTGCCGTTCAGCGAACCACTATAATATTGTAGTGAAAAGTAGCTTTAAATAGTGTATGAAAAGTAGTGTAGGCTGAGCGCACCCAAGTTGTAAAACTGCTACATGTGCTTGCTTTCATTTTAAGAAATCAACTTTATTATGTATTGAAATGTTCACAAAACTTTTGCTATCTACATGTACATTTTTACAACTTACAAAAAAAAAAATTAATTGAATTCCAAATAATTCTGTATACGTTTTATTCTAACTGCTCATTAAAATACTTCTGGGATATAAAATTATTCCTGACCTTTCTTTATTAATCATGTTTTAAAATAGTTCAATGCACTATGACTATCTTCAATGTTGTCTTCATATTTAAAATCTTTAATATGTAAAACCCTCTACAGTATGTATACATTTAATTTTAGGAATCCAATTTGGAAAAATACATTTTGTAATGAATCGACTTAACTTGCAACTCGAACTGTAGAACATCATAATTTAAATTTGTTACACATTAAATAAATGTGCCTCTAAAAGATACAACATTGTTTTTTGTTATTTTTAATTATCTTGGCTTAATTATGATATTTCCGTGCTCACACCAGCTTGCCAATCCAATGGGCGATAGCTCTATACACCATGTACTGTACTAAGTAAGCTACAGCCTCCGTGGCGTAGTGGCCCGGAGAGCGGAAGGTTGTGGGTTCAAATCACTAGCCGCTTCATATCAAAAGACATTAAAAGACGCTATTTGTTCCCCTGCTTAGCGCTCAGCATTAAAGAGGTAAGGCAAGGACTGGTCGGCTAGGCCAGCATGTTCTTGACAGCGGCTTTAAACCCCAAACAAACAACAATTACCGGTAAGTGAGCTACAAGACGGATGGTTCAAATGTTTATGATTGCGAGATGGTTTCCTACGATACATTACCATCATGAAGAGTGATTGGTTTCAACGCCAACAAATCTCGGACCAAGTTCAGCAGACCATTCATTACACAGCTGATTGGAACACAATTCCAACCACAAAACCATTATGCATGTCAATTGTCGTGCAGTATTACTATTGGGTGTCAAACCCATACATTTCATTTCAATCGTCGCGTATGGGTAAAATATTCTCGCAGCGATGTTAAAGAACAAATCAATCGATCAATTTCATTTCGAGAATATATTGACAATGAGCCTGGGTATACAAATGTATAGATTATTTATTCCTAGTGAATAATAACCAAATGATTAATATGTATTTTGAGGTGTAATGAATGAAAACAGGGGTCTATTGTAGGTCTGATCTGATCATGACTTGTGGTATCCTCTTCATATTTTCACAAGGATTTAAAGGTTTTTAAAAATACATCTTGAAACAAGCGTATCTTGCATTTCTCCCAAGATGTCCCCTGAATCTGGGGTAGAATGTATATATGGGTACTTTGTAACAGAGAAGTTGATTCACATTTCCCCACCAATTCTGACACTGTTCACATATAGTCAGATTCTGACAGTTCACATGATTCTGACACTGTTCACATATTATAGTCAGATTCTGACAGTTCACATGATTCTGACAGTTCACATGATTCTGACACTGTTCACATTTTCCCAAAATTCTCATGTTCACATGATTCCTACAGTTCACATGTTCACATGATTCCGACAGTTCACATTTCCCCAGATTCTGACACTGTGATCGGTAGTTTGGGTTTATTGTTTGGTCCCGTTGGTACATTTTCTATTTTCCTCATAACAAGGTGGCCATCAACGATTTTGCCTGCAAAGAAGAGGATGGCAAACTTAAAACTAATAAAATACACATTCAATTTTATTACTCTGAATGAACGAAAATGTCATCGTAACCTACTGTAGTTGCCTGGTTGGTTGACAAACCAAATATATACATTTTGAGGTAATAATATTATATAGATCCTTAACCTTCTCCCTGCTGTAGGCAACCAGCGATGCCCTATGCTTGTGAATACTCAAGCAGGGAGAGGTTTAATGTGAAGCAAACATTTTTATCACGTTTACGGTAGCTCCTGGAAGAACTCACAAATGATAGATCATACCTATAGACATGAAACTCACCAAATACAACATGTTTTCCGTCTAAAAAGTCACATTTTGAACAAGTGATGAAAAACTGACATCCATTTGTGCCTGGGCCGCTGTTTGCCTGCAAATAAAAGAAATTCGAAATCTACTGTCACTATTTGATCGATAACATTCTGAAGGAAGATAATTGTGAACACGAGAACATTTTAAAATATATGTAGACTGTATTCAATAATGACTATTTTCACAACATTGTGTAACTTAGCTACTACAACCTTGCATAGGTTTCAGTAGAATCAGAAGTACTGTAGGTGGAAGTGTATCGGAAGTAAGAATGAATGATTTGTTTGTTGTTTAACGTCGCTGCGAGAATATTTCACTCATACGCGACGTCGGAAGTAAGAGGCCAAATACATCTCGAGATATCTTAGTGTATAATCAAACATCACGGTTAATTGATTTGTTTGGGAATGAACATATATCATGGAAAAATTAGGGAAATATATGGAAAATTTGTTTTGACCAGAAATATTCAAATTGATAAAATCTCAGTTTTCAGCACACAAAAAGATACGTTTTATTTGAAAGAATTGTTCCTGGACATATCCAACATTTACGTAACACAGTAATGAACTGCGTTATAATTGCCGATTGTCAACCTTGGATACCGCACACACAAAATAACGCGAGCACAATAATGAATATTAATGCAAAAAAATGCTGTGTGCATAGTCAATTTAATCGGTCATTTACTGAGTGTATGTTTATACAAAATGAATGAAGGCATGATCGGTCGCATTTAATTTGTGTCGCGCTTAAGCCTAAAATCTAGGAATCGCAATAAATTATAGTCACGGTATTTAAATATAATGATTTACAGCATATACAGCTTTCCACTTTAATAGCAATACACAACAAAAGTATTTTTGGGGGGTCTAATACTAGTATTCTGGATGGTACCATGCTGAGAATTCCCGCTGAATCGTGCTTTAGCTTGAAGTTTTCATCACCAAATGCTCCTCCGTATATACTCTGTAGACCTGTGCCGTCGCCCTGGAAACAAACAGGAACACCCCGGTTATTGCTCACTGTGTCATTACTAATTGGGGTTTAAAGCCGCTTTCAAGATCGTGCTCATCTCACGGCTTGTATGTAGTGTATGCATGTGTGTATGTGCATATGACTGCTTGTATTTCACCAACTGGTCTTTATAGTACTAGTTCACTGGAATATCGTGCCGCAGTTTGAACAGGGATACTCCACTCAGACACATTATATTACTCCGAGAGCCGACCAGTCCTTGCTTTACCACTTTTTAATGCTGAGCGCCAAGCAGGGGAACAACAAGTTCCATTATTTAATGTCTTTTGGTATGACGCAGCTGAGGATTTGAACCCACGACCTTCCGCTCTCCGGGCCGACGCTATAACCTCTACGCCACGGATAATTATCAGAAGACATTTAGTGTTGTATTCCAGGTCTTCGGGTGAAGTTGTACAGTAACTAGTACATGTTTTAAGAAACCTATGACAAACATACCCTCACAAAGTCACCGCCTTGTATCATAAAGTCCTTAATTACCCTGAAAGAAAAGTCATTAAACGTTACATTTTAATTGATAACAGAGATTACCAGCTTCAGAACATAGTTTTTTTGACACCGAGATTGAGAATACGGTATACAAGTTTTAATGAGTTCCACTTGCTAATTGGCTGGAAACTGTTGCGCAATATATTATAATAACTGAGTTCGGATTCTGATTAATCCAGCAGGGAGATGGTTAATATTAGTTGCTGATTGGTCTCTGGGGTATATGGGTACTGCCTATTTGGATGTATGTACCCCAAGCCCGGAGGCGATACATCAACCCATATACCCTGAGGGACCGGTTGACAACAAATTTATCTTACCGAACACAAATTTTCATTCACATTACTAAAAATATGTAGTTGCAGCTAAGCACTCTTTCATGCGTGACGTTAAACCTGGCTCCCGATAACTGCTAAGCTCAGGCGTAGCACAACAACAATGGAAAACTAGTCAAAACTTATTCCCCGCTCCCACGGGGAACAATGAACAAATAATTTCCCTCGCCTCAAACAATCACAATCCGACATTCTTGTGGGAGGTGAGATAATTATATATAATAATTATTGCCATAGTATGATAGTATCATGTATAACTAAAGATCCCATATTTATTTCACAACAAGCCCTAACACTGTAACAGTATGGATCCTCATAAAGTTCAGTCTGTGAAGAACATCGAAAGAATTGTATGAAACCTGTGGAAAGTAGTATTCTTGAAGCCTTTTGGCATCCCATCTTTTCTGAATTCTCCAGTACAAAACTGCCTGTGAAGAGAAATATATATTACTATTAAACTTGAATGTTTCATACTAAAGTTAAGCTCCTATACAATTTTACTTATGTTATGCACAAGTGAAAAAACAAAATATCATGTAATAAACAGATTTTGGTAAATTGCAAAATCAATAAATGTTTGAACATACATTTCTAACTTTCAGGTGGTGGTAGAGGTGACATTTATATTTAGTATACATCTCGCTAGACTATTCAACTTTCAGTTCAATCTGAAATTTTCTCTTCCGAAAAATGAAATGTTATTGATCATTCATAAATTACTATAAATAAGTATATTACTGCGAGTAGAATTTGAGACATATTGCATCCTATCAAGTTAAATTCTGCTTAAAGTCATACTGGGTTCATAGTCCTGAGTCACTGGTTCAAATTCGGCAGCTCTTGACATGTTTTTGACATGTATCAGTTCATCTACTACTGACTCTGCATATTATGATTATTTTACTAGCTTTATTTCCGATATATTTTACTAAACATTTCATTTCTAGACAATTTATTCTATCATATTGTATCTGACCTAGGATTAGGAGTAGAAAACAAACCTGAAGTTTTCAGCTGTTCTTGGGACAATATCAGCAAATAGTTCAAATACTAGTCTACCAGCATCCTGAAGCATAAAGAAGGGAGTTTTAAACAAAATAAAATATGTTTACTGTCATTACTCCAATATCAGCTAGTTTTAATAAATTAAAAAACAAATTGAGTCATAAAATTATGAATTCATGAAAACAGTGCCAAATATTTGTGTTTCTTATTCGCCGTAGAGTTTTTAGCATTAATGATTAAACGTTAGCAGTGATCAGCTGATGATAAAACCAAATTGAAACTTAAAATGTTGTAGTGCTTGGTCATGTTGATCACCGGGTACTACAATGGGTAGTTGTTATGCTTTTATTCCCAACACTTGGCAACAGCTGCCCAAGCGAAAATTGAATCACTTCCATTACGTTGACGCATAGGCGACTGTTGCCATCATTCACTTCTAGAATTCATGATTAACTTTTAATATACGGTCGGATTTCAATCCCTTACCGTTCCACCAATTTGAACGTCAAAGAACACAATGGGGTTATTGGAATTTGATGTTTGAAAATCCATGCTGACTGATTTTTCTAGGATTCAACGCTTGAGACGATTATTTCAAAACTCTATTTTCATTGGCTCATCTCTTCTGTCGGATTGTAAAGTCCATTTTGATTGGTTTATTTTGTAGAGGTGGTTTCCAGGGACAAGTTATTTTCGGAATTAAATTACAACTATTATCAATTTGTTAACTCGATATCTTAATTATTCACTTCGATTTAAGATAATATATCTATGTTATTACTCAAATACTTAGAGAGAATAATTAAACATACCAGTGTTACTCCACATAGCAGAAACGATTTGATTAAATATTGGCGATTAATATATGTTGAATCGCTTCAAACATAAGGAAATAATGTTATGATATACAAAATCATCTTTGTTACTGTATTTCAATAGCATATGATCACATTAACATTGTGAACACGCATCGTGTTGTGTTGTTAAAAGGTACAAAGAACACAATGGGTTAACATATTTTGTGATTGTAGATGGTGTATGCGGTGCAGGTCAAGGTTCGTGTGAGGTCAAAGTTGACGATGTTGGGAGATGTCAAAGTAAACTGTAAACAATGTTTGGGAGGGTTGGGGAATGGTTATCCCTCTTCTTGTCCGTTGTCTGTTCTATATTTTCTGGACTCGCATCTTCACTCTTCCCACCAAAGAATAAAGACATAACTAAAGATGTCATCTTAATAACCGGGGGAGGTAGAGGACTTGGGAGAAATATCGCCTTGGAATTCGCTAGATACAATCCGTCTCATGTGAGTATTGACATTAATTTACTACTTAATTCAGGAGACCATGCAATATCTGTTTCTTCATACTTTAAATTGAATGTAACATATTGTTCTTCCTACTTTGAACTTATGCTAATCAACTTGACAAAAAGAGGTGTTTTTATAATTGTTCCAGATTATTCTCTGGGGTCGTAATGAAGTCCCTCTGCAAGAGACTTCTGAGAAAATCAAATCCCTTGGGATCAAGTGTTCCTACATGACCTGTGATGTCAGCAAAAAGGAAAATGTGTATTCACGTGTAAGTTTCTCTGCATTTTACTGTGGTGTACAGGGTCGTAACTAGCCCCAAATAATGTTACAAGCACAAAGCGAAAGCCCGATGACCAAAGCGAGGAGAAGACTAGTTTTTAATAAATATTTATTTGTATTTGTATTTGTATTATAAAGTACTTACTTTTTTGTATTACATATTAGTTATGCCATTGATGTATTTCACAGTCGCGTCTTGTTTAATACAATAATCTAATTTTTCATGAGACTAATAAATGTACTTCCGATTATATACTAAATATAGCGATGGTTATTTAATAATTGTTAAATAGAGCAACAACAATGGAATAAAGAAAGAAAAAATACAAATTATGTATATTTAAAAATACACAATCCTACAAATACTAGTAATGAACGGTTCGCTGAAAAGAAAAGTAATACAGTCAACTCCCACTGTGTCGAGCTCTGTACGTTGTATCGATATTCATGCATAAGTCGAACCAAGTGCTCGGTCCCGACACATATCCTTCTATACTCCTCCCCTTTCTCTTGTCTCGATAGTCAAGATGTGTCTATGCTATACCTCGGTCCCCTGAGGTTCGACACAGTGGGAGTTGACTGTATATTTAAAATATCGGATATATGTCAATTATGCGGGAAAAACTCTTTCGATATATGCTAGGATCACTATGCAAGCTGATATGTTCTCTACTTACAGGCGGAAGAGGTTAAGGAGACAATTGGAGATGTGTCTATTCTAGTTAATAATGCTGGCATTGTATATGGCAGCCCAATACTACAGAGTCATGATAACGAGATCATCAAAACAATGCAAGTCAATGTTCTTGCTCATTTCTGGGTATGTACTATTCATAAATTTAATTTTTCTCTATTCAGACCTTCTATGTAGATATTTTGAAGTGCTACATGTTTTATTATAAATCATGATTCTCCACCATAATATGTACACTGTATAATGAGTACTGTACCGGTATAGTAATTTAATTATACTCATTATAATTTTCAGTTTTTGTTCTAGGATAGTTTAACAGTTTCCATGATGATTGATATATGATATACCTATCAATATTTGAGCAATTCTTAACACCTTTAATACTAGTCTATTATAAAAAATAAATAAAAATGATAATAATAATTAGCAGGATTGAACAATTGTCACATTGCAGTCTTGTTTTTTATTTCATGATATTTTAATCCATCCAGACACTCAAAGCATTCTTGCCAGCAATGGTAGAAAAGAACCGAGGCCACATCGTGAATATCAGTTCTGTTCTCGGACTGATGGGACTGAGCGGTGCTGGGGGTTACGTCAGTTCCAAGTTCTGCACGACGGGTTTATACGAAGCTCTCAGTGAGGAACTCAAAGACTTGGATAGAAATGGAATTAAACTGACTAGTATTCACCCGTACCATATAGACAATGACATGTTTCAGGGACTTAAAACAAGGTACTAATATATCCCATTCTGGGCCTCGTAACTCTACGTTAGTTGTAATTGGGCTCCCGCTACAATAGAAAGTATTGACTTTACAATAGTTTTAACTACAATAGTTGTGAGAAACGAGGCCCTCCATTCATTATGTTATTAGACACTGTCTATGCAGCAAAGTACTAGTAATTAATTAATTAAAGATTTTTAAATATATTTTTAAATAACCATTCACCTAAAGAAAATGTACGCCCTTTCCAATATGGAAAGTTTGGAAGCGAGAGCTAGTAATATGCTTCTAAAGACTTATTTTGTTAAATACTGTTTTACCCCCAAACGTTTTGGACCATTTAATTATTATTTTTAACTCATTTTGTATTGCTATATGAATCCTATTCCATTAAAATTATTGTGAAAAAAATATACAAAAAAACAGTACTACTACAATATATTTAAATTCCTAATTGATCGTACGGTATATCCTGGGTATTTTTCATTCAGATTGTCCAAATGGCTTCTACCTCCTGTACCTGAAGACTACGTAGCAAAGCAAACAGTCCAAGCCGTGTTGACGAACCGGTGTAAAATACTCATACCTCGAATAATGTACTTCCTGGTTTGGTTCAAAACGTGAGTATGTGGAGCAGCAATTGGTGGAAATGTAAAATGATCAATTGCAGTTTAATGATTGGAAACTGAAAACTTGCGGACAAAATATATATTTTTTTTTATTTAATAGCCGTATAATTAATTACTAGTATACAGTATATATGTATGTTTTCTTAATATATAAATTGTTAATTATAATTCATGTTGATACATATTTGACAATTCCAGTCATGAATTAAAATTGTCCAAATAGTGTAACTGTTAGGACATTCTTTGCATGACTAGTAATACTGTACTTAAAGTAGTATTGTTATAATAAGACGTTTACTATAATATTTCAATAAACATTAATTTGTCTGACTCCCATATTTATCTTCTGTATAGGGTCGCTCCGGTAGGGGTCAACTTGGCTTTGAACAAGCTTACTGGAACAGACAGGGCAATGGAAGGGTTCAAAGGTCATGCGAGGTTCAACTAAGGTCAAATTGATATCCATTCAAGCTCCACGTGACATTTTGACCTGTTGACTTCGATGACCAGCTAGAGCAAAAGTTTACGACCTGCGAAGTCTTATTCGATTAGTTCAGCTATTGTACTGAAAGAGATCTGATATTATGTCATGGACATCCTCAGGAGACGGGTCGGCTGTGACTTTTTCACCAGTAGAATCTCACTTTAAATACAAGGAATTATTTTAATTGTTTCTTTCTGTATAAATGTAGAAATACTGTGATAATGGGGGTTAGTAGTTGAAAAATAACAAAGACCCACCCACCCCCTACCCCACCCCACCCCACCCCACCCCACAAACCACCTTACCACAAACCCCACCCCTCGGTACTCAGCAAAGGTTTATATGTGGTGATAGTTCCAACACGATTACTATACAGCAGTGGCACAAACACTATGTCGCTAAAAAGATAAGTGCTTTAAAATTAAAATTAAAATATAAAATACTAATTAAATAAAAAAGTATTTTCTTCGGTTTGCTAATTCGGCCTCTGGCTCTGAGCAATGTGCATGTAATACTAGGATTCCCCAATATCTTTCATTGATAGTGTCATAATACTGCTTTAATATGAACTCCAGTTGTCTCCTCTTATCTGGAAGTCCTACCAGTGTGTTTAGAGGAATTTGTGTCTGAGATTCCAAGATCCTATGAGTCTTTTTAGTGTGTTTTTTATACGTTCATTTTATAACAGTACAAAGTTTGTGTTGTAATAAGTGAAGCTTTATTAACTTATGGTATTATTAATTTATATTCCTAGTATTATTAACATATTATTATTAACTTATACATCTCATTTGTATAACTTCACAGATGGATAAATATAAGAATACCCCACATGCATTATACCACACTTTGAACCCGTTTCACAAAGCTATCACATGGCCAAAAATTATTCGTTTACCCTGACTTACAATCTTTTAGAGGATTACCCATAAAGACCAGGTTTGGCTAAATATATGACAGCATAGGTACGGGTATTAGCTATTTGTACTACATTAATCATTCATTCCATAATATTTAATAGAATATGAATGTTAATTGATATGATTTGCATTTTCCCTTGATGTACACTTTCATATTAATTATGTGGTGTAGTTTCCCCGCTATTATAGGCAACCAGAGATGCCATAATTATAACAGTGATTGTGATTAACCCAGTAGCGATAGGACTTAATATGAAGCAGGTGTAAAATACTATCATTAACCCATTGGGTCCAAGTGTAAAGCAGTCTACAGGCCTATTGGGTCCGTTCTGTCACTGTCAGTGTAATAGCAGGGGCGGATCCAGGGGGGGGCTCACCCGGCTTGCGCCCCCCCTAGAATTGAAGGGGTAAAAAAAAAATACGAATTCGTTTTAACACATTGAATGAATGAATGCATTTATTATAACATTAAATATATAATGTACTTATGCCATGGTGTTAACTTTGCGATCTTCGAAAAGTAACAGCATTCTAAAAGTTACTTTCCATGGCCTTTTAAAAAAAATAAGCCGAGTGTAGATGCAGAGAAGCTGAAGCTTGAAGTTTGTAGATCGCCGTGAGCTGTTTTCGAGCGGGTTGCGCCTCACG
>JAULBO010030234.1:0-11951 GCA_032355325.1 Clypeosectus delectus | reverse complement strand
ACATGCATACACTACATACAAGCCGTGATATGAGCACGTTCTTGAAAGCGGCTTTAAACCCCAATTAACAACAACATCTATAGGTTTGTTTGTACCTTGTCACTGCTGCAGACAACCAGAGATGCCCTACATATCAGTGATGGTGTTCAATCAAGCAGGGTCACGGCTAAGCTTACAGTGATGTTCATGGTCAAACGCAGCACAATCTTGTTTTAATTATCTTAAAATACATATCATATGTAGCAATACATAGGACACTCTGTAGGCTGGGCCCCTATTACACAATTTCCTTTTCATGTCATTTTTGTATTTGCACTTGCTGAAGTTTGTGCTGTGTTGATCTTAACCCTCTCCATGCTGTGGGCAACTGGGGGGGCCAGTGATTGTGATTACTCCAGTAGGGAAGGGAGGTTAATATAAAAACAAATTGTAAATATAACACAAATATCGCGTCTTGTGCAGTGAATATTTTGTTGCATAAACGCTATGATTCTGAATGAGGCGGGAATCGTACTTTCTGGTGTTTTAACCTTCTACAAGCTTGAGACAACCGGAGCTGCTCTACAACATACATGTATTGATTTATAATAATCCAGCATGTCGAATAGTTCAATCCCCCTAATAACCATTCTTCTAAACATGACAGGTGTAACCTAGAAATATATGGATATTATTATATTGCCCGATCTCCTCGATGTTTCGGACATTTAATTTAATTTAACCTTTGTTGGCTGCGTTGATGTGTTGTGTGATGCAAGGTGAAAACTTTGGGTTTTTTGTTTTGTCTTAAGTATCTCATAGAAATAGAAAATATGGAGATCATTTTCTCCTTCCAAGCTCTGACAGCACGCAATTCCCCAGTCTATCTTTCTTGTTTTCACAATAAATTACTGTGGTAATACTACAAATATATATACCGGTATGTACGACTTCACTGTAGAACTTAGAGCACACGCGTTTGAGTGTTGATTTTGCGCATTATAGACAATATTAAAATAAATTATTAAAATTTTGTATTAGCCATATATTATAAATAGCTATCAATGTATAAAATGAACAAATGAGTGGAAAACATATTGACCAACTGAAAAGTGGGAATCAATTACAAGTTAGTATCATTTCCAGGTAACAATACTGTAGGAATTATCATTAATCATTAATCATCTCTAAATGCTTTTAACAAACACCTAGGCCTAGATGGACCCATTTCTTGTGCATTTAGAAGACTTTTTAAGACTAATTTTCTAGTGCATTTAGAAGACTTTTTAATTGTCTTTGTGTGCAATGCTTACATCAAGCATGATATATACCTTTAAGAATAGTTATTAATGTTATCATTATTGTACCAGTGACAAAGGCCGATACTTTATCAAATGTGTGAACAAATAATATCTTTTAAAAAACCCATGGAATTTATCTTTAATATTTCCCATAAGAACAGCTGTGCCATTGTGTCTTGTTACGGTAGTGCCGGTATTGTAAACAAATATCTTAGTTCTAATTTTGGATCACCTCTTTTGAAGTTTCTTACTTTCTGTTCATCTGATCCTACATGAAAATGCTCTAGGAGTATGATGTAAAAAGAGAAGTACTATACAACTATGCACACATACTTATTCATATTTCTTATCTAATGCAAGCTTCTTGGCGCCAATTGAAACACGGGATGTCGGAAATTTTATGACTTTTTTAAAACTTATGTTTGCATTGACAACGTGTGAATAATATGTAGATATGAATATGTATATATGCTGTGTGTGTCTGCAAACACATTTGATACATCTTAAGTTACATTCTCAATTAAATTCTGAGTTATTATTAGTTATTATCAGGAGCTCATCTCCTATATCCAGATAATTTAACCTAAAAATAGGCTATAAATATATACATGTACTGTAAACCGTAAAATGACTGCGACCATAATTTAACGCGACACCTCAATTTTACACATTAATGAGACACAAATAAAATGTGACTGATCACGCACAATACGGAAGCTGACACACATGCGACCCTAGGTGGGTCCGGTCTGCCGAAATCGGCCATGTCGGAAGCCTTCATTCATGTTTTTAAACATGCTCTCGTTAAATGCGCATCAATTAACAGCGACGATATCTACATCACATCTTTTGCATTAATATTCTGCTCACAATAATTGTTGTGCTTGACACTATATAGGACATGACTGGAAGTTCTTGTACTGGCACTGAATAATAATAGCATTGGTTTTAAAAAGTAAATCAATCAAACAAACATCCCATTCAGTATTTCATATCCTTCATTAAAATAAACATTACACATTTTGTTCTTGTACATTAACCTTCTCCATGCTGTAGGCAACCCTAGATGCCCTATACAAGTAACATGTTCAGTGATTGTGTTTAAGGTTAATGTGCAGTCAAGCACTTTGATCTGCTGTCTGTTATTCAATTGGATTGGGTTCCATGGTAACGAGCACAGCGAGGTCGTATTGCAGGGGTTAATATTGGCACTAGTCCTGTAGCCAAATCATCGCGTATGAGTGAAATATTCTCGCAGCGACGTTAAGCAACAAATCAATCAATGCAGCCAAATCCAAAATGCCCAATGCTAAAGCTATCCTATTACTACAGTTATCGATATCAGGACTAGTGCTCCAAAAAGTTAATATTAACCCCTGTATGAGAGGTGTTCTGTTGAAATCCACTCCATGAAGTTCGGTAATATGTCTGATACAAACAGTGTTGACTAGGAATAAGAGAAACATGTAATATATTTGAGTATATATATATATATATACCGGAATACATTTCTGTATATATATACACAGTTGAAGCACACAAGCACGTTGTCACAAAACAGTTTTGGCGGGAAACAAACATACGATATCCAGTGTGTCCCATCTCACTTTTCTCATCGTTTTTATCTCAATGTTTTCTCAGGTTTTATCTCTATAGTCTTCTAGGTTTTATCACAATTTTCTCAGCTTTCTCTCAGTTTTCTCTTGGTTTATCTCGGTTTGAAGACTTGTCCTCCACTTTCACTGTCCACCGAGACCTGCTTGCCCCTCTGCCCGAGGAGCTTTGCGTTTTCTAAGTCGAAGCTGGATGTGGCCGAGACGGTTCTCTTGAAGTTGGTCTTACCCTGCTCGACCAGTATGGCTGACAGCCGGAACTCGCGCGTATTGATGGATGACACCGACCGCTTGGAGAAGCGGACGACGCCCCTGGAGGATGACCGTGCGGCGAGGGCAGCAGCAGTGACCGCGGGGCGCCGGCAACAGAACATCTCCTGATATGTGTTGCAGAACTTGGCACTGAAGGCGATGTAGATGATGAAGTTGATGGAGGAGTTGCCCACCTCCATGAAGTAGGTAACACTTGAGGCGATGGCGTAGGTGGCGCGGTCGGAGCCCAGGTGGGAGTACGCCGGGCGCACCTGTGAGACGATGCTGTTGAGGGCGCCTGGCATGACGCCCAGGAGGAAGGCGCTGGAGACGACGAGCAGCATGACCGTGATGCGGTTCTGCTCCGACATGTTGCAGTTGTTGCCGCTCTTGCTGAGGAGCCGGCGCAGTTGCCAGATGCGCTTTATCGCCTTCACTATGAGCACGTTGAGAATGATGAGCAGGGTGATAGGGACGAACCGGAACAGGACATTAAGGACGGTCCCGTAGACGACGCTGAAGCTCTTGTTCTTGCCGAGAGCCGTCTTCTCGAGGAGGACGACCGTCTGGTTGTTCCTGGTGACCGTCACCGGGCGGTACTTGAGGGCCAGGGGCACGAGGAACACGATGGTGACGAAGTAGATGATGCCAATGCCCAGGCATGTGTGCCGCTTGCTGCAGATCCTCCTGGCCTTCAACGGGCAGTAGACGGCGATGAACCGCTCCACGCTGAGCAGCGTCGTCAGCCACGTGGTTATCCGGGCCGTGGCCACACTGCCGTACGCCCCGATGACGGGGTAGGTGAGGCGACGCAGGTTGGTGGCGGCCAAGGGGTCGCGGGACTTGTACACGATGAGCGACGCGTACCAGAGGCTGTGGAGGAGGACGAGGAAGTCGGAGATCGCCAGGGCGGCCAGGCAGTAGTTGGTGGTGCTGCGCATGCGGTGGTGGACCAGCACCGACAGGCTGAGGACGTTGCCGACGCACCCGAACACGGACACAGGGATTATCATAACGGCGAAGACGAACACGACCTTCTGCACAGTGTCCTGCGGGATGGTGGCGCCATCTGTCTGCGGCGGGTGTATCAGTGGATGGTCGGTTTCATTGGCCAGCTCAGACGCCATCGTACTTGTCCACATAATGAACGCCAACAGTTTCCAGACTTGTGCAGTTGTTTTTAGATCTTAAATTAGAAAGACGATAATATTTTAATATCTTGATTATAAATTCTAACCAGTTGTCAGATTGATTTCATATGAGTGTTCATGCATACATGAGTTGACTGACATTTATTTTAAACCTTAATTTCCTAAAGTATGAACACAAGAATGTAAGTACAGAATTTGCACATTGATTTTCGACACCCAATGTTTTTAGCAATCCAAGCAAGTTTATTTCCTTCAGTGATAATTGAAAACAGTGGATCCATTTTTTTCACATTGTTATTATCCACAGTATCAAAGATAAATTATTTCATTTAAAAAAAATATTACTTTCAAATAAGGTTAATTAATTAATTAAAACAAATGTAACTAATATGCACTGTGATAAATATAAACCATCATTACTCGTCTGAGGTTCTTCGCTAAAAATCTCAACCAGCCATATTGGTCTGAAAACACAATCTGTTATAATGTCAACCGCATTTCAAGGATTCTAATTCTGTCATTGGATGAATACTCATCAATGTTATTTATAGTGTCTGCAGAGTTCCCATTTCTACATTAGCAGACGTAGGTCCACCCAACTAGTGGACATTAATCAGCTCTGTGGCTACTTAAGAGTACTTGTCCAGTTTGGCCATCATCTAGTCATTTGAGTCTGTGCAAACCACATTTGATGGCCGACATTGATTTTCCATCACCTAAGTTGATGCACTTCCTGTTGGGACGAGAAAGTCATGGGGTTGATGCATGACACAGACAGGGAGCGGTAATGAGGGGTCGGGGTGAGTGGGAGGGGGGAGGGGGAGGGGGAGATGTCAGCACACATCCAGAGTATCTCCGAGAACATATTCTTTTAGCTTTTTTTTTTATATCATTGTCTCGGTGTAATAAACACGGATAAACAAGTTAGAGATTGATTGATTCACTGTTGTTTTGCTTTTATATATGATGTTCTTAAATTTGAAATACTACTTCAACGCATAATGGCAATTACATGTTTATCTGATATTTTATTTGATAGCACAGTCAATCAGTCATGTGTATCAGATACTAGTAGTACTATAGTACCTTACAAATGTTGTTTGGATACCATGACATTTTCAATGTGGAAAATCTAGGAAATTGAGTACTATCTGTTGCAAACAAAGTTCAATGGTGGTTCAACATTCCTCTGTTGTTTAACCAAAATTGGTCAGTAGATCTCTATGCTAATGAACAGCTGATCAAAATCCATCAATTGAACAAAATATAAATGTATATATGTAATATTCCCTAATTTAAAATAAAATTAGTATAATTATTTCCATTTTATTTTCATGGCCACTTACAACATCCATGGTTATTTATTGTTTTTAAAAGCATGCCTCCTAAAACATTGGGTCCCGAGATTACCAAACATTTTGAGTACGATTTCATGCTCAGACTCGGGGACCGTTGATCTAAGGCTGCGAGGTTCATGCTGATTTTGACTTTAATTGGGTTCTTTATCCGTTCTGTATCAGATTGATTTCTTACCATCATGACATATGTTATGACAGTGTAATTAAATACTAGTATACGCCTAAATGATGTTATCTTCATACGGTGATAAGAATGTATTTGGAAATTCTAGTGCATTACTACTACCAGTATTACTATTGGTTATATTCGAATTGAAATTTTAATTATTTATACTACATTGTATTTTTTTTTTTAAATGTTGCACTGATGATAGTAATAGTAATATCACAGCTTGTCATTTTAGCTGTAAATTCCTATTTTGGACCTCAAGTGTGCGTGTTTGTAAAATGTTGTCAACACTTTCCTCCATTTTATCATTTTATATAGTTTGCAGTTCTTATTACAGCAAGCACATAAACATAAAAATGATATATATATAAAAATGTACAGAAAATAATTACCGGTATTGATGGTCAGTCAGGCCACGGCCATTGGGGAAACTCATACCAAGATGCTCAGAACATTTTTAAAGCAGTGTTAACTTTTATTTTATGAGTTGATGTTTCTGGTGTTTGTTTTCTGCTGATACCACAGAGGTGTAGGTGGGGTCATTATGGCCACCTATGTTGGTATTAATGGACGTAAATGATGGGGCAAAATGATGGGGCAATTTTATCTGACACATCCCAGAATGCATCTAACCTTCAGTCAGATTATAGTACCACACGTACCACACCTGTGTATACATTTCTCCGCTTCTTTCAATTTCTCCTCGTCGTAATGTCACGTAATTGCCATAAACTCTTCTCAAGTATCCTCAGATCTGCGATAAGTTTTTAATTTACGTAATTATTAACGGGTACCGTAAGCGATATGAAATAACATAAACTCATAAACAACTTTTCGTGTTGGACATGTTAGATGATATGAAATTATTTTGAATTTACATTACTAGTATATGTTTCATGTTGATTTGTTCATATACAGTACTAGTATATATAAAAATGCTAAAAATGCTTCTGGGCTGAATAGTCAATCTCCAGTTACCCATGTTACCAATATTCTACGACAGATATTATGTTAGTATGTTACCAATGTTCTACGACAGATATTATTAGTTGTCGACCGGTCTTGAGGGGAATATGGGTTGATGTACCGTCTATGCGGGCTCGGGGTACATAAACCCACATAGATGGTACATCAACCCATATACCCCGAGGGACCGGTTGACAACGAATTTATCTTACCGAACACCAATTTTCATTCTCATAACTAATACATTAAAAAAATTCTGTAGTAGCAGCCAATACAAGCAGTCATTCATACATTCTGTTACTTATCTTTCATGAGATTAAAAATGAAAATTTTATAGCAATATATATATATATATAATTCCAAATATTGTTCAATCTGACTTTTCAAGCTGGAAATGCAATTCCCATTCAAAATAATGAACTATATAATTACCGTAATCTTCTTAGCGCATCAGGTGTTTGCTTGTGTAGTGGTGTCAACGGGCTTGTCACTTTCACGCTGATAGTGCGGCTATTACTATGTCGGTTCACAGAAGTTTGTAAATTGCGCCTGAGATTAAGTGAGCCCCCTGCAGTTAAAGCCTGCTATACATGTGGGTTTTATTTTCAAGTCCTCACACCAAGATAAGGCATAATCTCAGTCACATCTCTCCTCGTGGCTCAGTCACATCTTCCACACCAAGCCTTCTGGCGTGAATAACCACTATCGACTGTCGAGAGATTTACCCCCATGGTGCCGACTGTACTTTATTCCCAGAATGCACCACTCCGCGCATCTGATTGATTTGCCCACTTTTGACGGACTCGCCTGATGGTGTCTGTTGCTTACATGTAACATCATGGCACACTGAATGGCATAGATTTGTTCCGATTTATTTTATGATAATTATTTCGAAAATATACCCGATACTTTAAATATGGATGGTTGAGGGGTAATTACATTTTTTAGTTTCATATACTAGTAAAATTGGGATTTACCTGTAATGTTGTAGTTCATAGAATGTGCGGTTGTTGTTTTTATATATAAAATCATTAAGTAAATATTTTTCAAGTATTGTTATTGGTTCATTGGGTAGCTGATACTGTATATAAAGTACAGTAGATATTAAAGATAATAATAATAATAATATACCGGTAATAATAATAGTACATTTATGTAGTGCATGTAATCCACCATACATGCCTCAAGGGCGCTCATATTAATACCCCAGTGAATGGATCAGTGTGCAATCAGTTTCCCTCTCAACTCCATGGGGAGTATACAACCCAGATACTGTTGTTGGAACACTAGATATTTTGAAATAAAAGTACATATTTAAGTAATATTACAAGTATACAGTTTATTGCAATGAGTCATATTAACGTCATCAGTGTTTTCACCCTGTTTGCAGGATAATCTTGAAACGATTTATGATAATATAATTTATTATAATACGTTACTTGTAACCGTTATACTAATTATACTAGAAATTAATTTAATTGAACGAGCAGGCTTTATACTTGTATGAATGTCAATGACATGTATTTAAAGTTGCAAAATCTGAAATATGTTTGTAAATTATGTTTAAAAAAAAGAATATATAATTATCAATTATTAATATTACATTAAATTAAAGAGTATAACCGTTATGTTTCCTACTATAGTTGCCGAAGGTTCATGACATGTACTCGAAACAAGTGTCGACCCGTATCTTAGCAGCGTTTTAATTTACAGGAAGACGCCCCTGAGTTGGTCTAAATCCAATATTAAATTTCCTGATTGCTTTCTGCTCCAGATGAGTCGCTATCGCGCGGACGGATTCCGATGCATAGTCTTGGAACTATGACATGATTAAACATAGTCGGCTTCCGATATGATAGTTCCCGGAAAGCTCCTGCAGTAGAATCTAGGGAGGGTGGCACAGAGGGGTCGGGGGGTTGGGGGGTTCAGGCGAGATCGCGACTTGGCCACCTGAGACAGGTAACACGAGATCGAGATCGGGGCTGGTGCCAGTCATCATAGATATTAGATAATGAACCTGTCAAGGATGAGTACTTTTAGTTTGGGTTGCGAATACTGTGATATGTTTGTAAATTATTTTGTGCATTTGTTTTGAATTTGTATTTCCGCATGGACTCTGCGCATTATAAATGTAATATTATAATTGTTATTTTTATTATTATTAATATTATTATATAATATATATTTCTGTGTCACCTTTTGTATTTCAATTTTGTATTTAATTTTCTTTTGCAATTAAGCTGTAAGGTATTGTGTGTGGGTGGGTGTTGTGTGTGAGGGGGTTGGGGCGGGTGTTTGTGTAGGTGTAGCTGTGGGTTTTTATGTCATCTTTCTAATTTGTATTTCTTTCTGTGTATTTAGTTTTACACGGATAGCTTAGCAACTCAAAGAAATACACTGTACAGTATATGCACAACGGACTGACCACTTCCGTGGCACAATGGTTACTGGTTAGTGTCAGCAGTAAAGCAAAACTTGAACCTGATTTCTCCAAACAAACTTGAGTTTTGACATTTTGCTCAACTGAGATTTCTCTACATTGTAACTTGAGTCAAAACTCAAACCCAGCTGAGATTCTTCTCAAATAACAACACTGTGTCAATGGGAGAAATCTCAGCCGAGGAAAACCTCAAACTTGGAGAAATCGGGGCCTGGTCTCAGTCAGTATAACTAATCAGACACTAACTGCAGTAAATGATAATATTACTGGCTCGACGATAATTTAACGCGACAACTAGATTTTAGACATAAAAACGACACAAATAAAATGCGACCGATCATGCCTTCATTCATGTTATTTAAACATCCACTCAGTAAACATCCATCAATTGTACATATAATTGTTCGCATTAGTTTTGTTCTTGTATTAATTTTGTGCTTTACAGTAACTAGATTGTGGATTATAGTAATATTGAGAAAATATCGAGTTTTAGGATACAAATAAAGTGTTCGTTGTGTAGAGTATGCTGGAAGATAGTACATATTTTGTGCACCTCTTCTACATTGTTAGAAATTAGATTTTTTTTTTACATTTTCCTATTGTTTTCGATGCAAAATGCTGGAGACTATAATCTTTAGTATCTTTACTGTAGACCTGACAGTGCTATATTTTTAAACGTAATAGATGTTGGAAAAGTCTAAGACAGGTGTAATCTGTAAACTTGTTCACCTTTTAGGCTTTCCTTTGAACGATCACCTTTCTGTAGTAGAATCGGTTGGCATTGGGCTGAATTATGTGTAAACATTACAGTAAACATCGCATTTATTTTCACTGGAAAATTATAGAAATAAAACAAATCTCATAGAAGAACTTGGACAATGTAATTATAGAGGTGATAACATTGGGTTACATTATGTGTAAAATATAGCATTTATTTCCACTGGAAAATTACGGACATAAAAGTATTAAAACAAATATAATAGAAATGATAACTGTCTTCATGAAGGAATCCCTATTAAAAGATATTTATTCGACATTTTCGGCAATAACCGCTCATGTGCAACTGGCTGTGTGTCCACATGCAATACGGTTATTGGAGAAGGCAGCAATCTAGAAGCAAATACATTTGACAAGATCTCTCTGAATTGTTGCCACATCCTGCTCCAGTCGATGAAGCCCTCAAATCACTGTTATGGTGATCAGGAATCTCACTGGTTGTTGCTGATCAGCGATCCGACCGGTCGTTGCTCATCGCCGTCCACCGGTTTAAATCTCTGCGAGAAACGATTAGCCGACGACATTCAGCAGCAGGGCATCAAAGCTTGCAACGTTGATTTATTCAAGTCTGGGTTACCTTTCTTATGTATTGCGTCCTGAGTCGAGTAATGTTTTAACAAGACAGCACGGTATCCCGCGGTAAACTCCGTAGCAATGACGTACAGGCATATTGCTAGCTGGGTTACACATGAATATTCCGGTAAGGACACTGGTATTATTATCATAGGAAGTAACTGTTCTGCTATTCCTCCAAGAATATACACATTGTTTGAACTGCGGTATGTGGGTACCCGGTAGGAAAAGATGATGATGTTAATGCTAATTTACCTTCTAGCACCTGCAAAATGACAGATTGAGATTGAGTTGTATGATCCCCAGGGATTTGAGTGGGAAAGCAATTGCACACTGATCCATTCACCGGGATTATATCACAGACTACTGCTTTGAACATATTTTCAAGTCACAGTGCAAGTTTTGGTGCATTATAAACATTCACATTATTATTTGAATTGTTATTATAGAGTGCTTTATGACCAACCTTTAAGCTGACTTTTAGTAATCTACACAGTTTCCAACTGATAAGCATTTATAGTAATCATAAAGTAAACTGTGTTACGATCTTACAACTAGATTGTTTTATTAGTTTATGGATACTCAGGAATTGATTAATTATTAGATTTGTCATGTGCCAGTGTGCTAAGAGGAGCCATTCAGAATCGACTTTGTGACCAATATGCTCTCGGCATAGAATCACCAGGGGCCCTATTCTCGAAACTTCTCAACTTAAGAACTTCTTAATCATAATGCTTGCCAGTTCTGCACTGAAGAGTTGTTGTGACCTATATATTATGAAGAATATTCCAAGAAATATTTGCCATAGCTTCATTTTGTCATTTTCACATAGAATGTCGGACAATAAATATTTAGTTTGGGTTTGGATCTCGTCCTCGCAATAGATATCTTTTAGTATCGTGATGGAGATTTTGAGGAAATTAAGGTGATTTTCTGTATACCTAGTGTTCAGTTTTTGTTGTGTTTTAATCCAGCCATGACAATTACCAAAACAAATAGCTATTTCAGGCTTTTTTCATTGATTAGCTATAAATAATAATAATAATATAATATGCATGTGTATAATAAACCAAATAAATGCTCGAAAGTGTGCTCAATGCTCGACGTTATTACCCCGGTCAATGGATTGGGGTGCAATCGATTTCCCCTGGGAAGTATACCACCCAAGATGCTGGGCTACAGGCACTAGGAGGTTAACTCAGTCTTAGAAATAGCTGCATTAGACATTGGTCAAAAATGTGTTCACCAGCATTTTTAATCTGAAATGTTGACCATAAAATCATGATGCATCTCCTATCAGATACTGTAAATCATAAAATGTTAGCGTCATTAAACTTTAGCGACTTGTGGATTATCGACCTATTGGCGTCAT
>JAULBO010030011.1:3696-17809 GCA_032355325.1 Clypeosectus delectus | reverse complement strand
ACAGTTTCATACATAAATACTAGTAAGAGAAGCCGTGATATGAGCCCGTTCTTGAAAGCGGCTTTAAACCCCAATTAACAACAACAACAAGTAAGAGATAGAGGTTCATAAGCACTATTCCTAAAATAACGTACATGCACGTGTACTCTATCGCATCTGTTCTACTTAACAGAATCCGTTATGGCATCTGAAGTTCCGCCAACAGGCAGAAGGGAAAACGGTGTCGTAGTTTCCGGTTACACAAAGTATGCCAAGCGAGATGACCCTTAATTCCTTTCCAGTAAATCCGCCTCTAAGAGATTCGACATCTGCTCATTGTGAGGTATGTGATCACAAGTTCAATTTACCGGAAATCTATTGGAGGTCATTTCACAGTCCCGACCAAACAATTTCATCAGCGGTACGCTGGTTCACAATCATTGCCTAGATCACGTGACCTTCGTAAGCTAACACGGCTGTATGTAGTACGGTACGTGACTACATGACAACTATGTTCAATGACGTGGACAGCATTTGATGAATGAACGTTAATAATAAACGACAGGGTATTATGGCTGACTACCGTTTATTAGTGCCCAGGAATTGCGTGGTATGTACTTTAAGAAAGCCGTATTACAGAATGCATCAGTGCCACCCGTACAAGACGGAAGCTGACACACACATGCGGGTCCGCGGTCTGCGGAAATCGACTACGTCGGAAGGCGACCGAAAAAACCCACTTAACCCAACAACAACAGAATACAATTCAAAACTTTAAAAAATCTCAATTTCGATATAGGTTAGGATTATTTCCTCCACACGATGTCTATTAAAATGTCCAGAGCGATGAACTACATGTATGTAGGTATCGGGAAATCGGATCACAGTTATATTTTCAATTAATGAACAATGGAAATTGATTTACTAAAATATTGAGTATGAACGGATTTATAAGAACTGGTTAAATATCACAAGATAATCTATGTGATGAACATTAAAACGGCGTCCCGTATCGCTGCTGTGGATATTTAACATAGCGCAGCGATTAACCGTGGTGTCATCGTAGTCTTTCCAAGAACATATCGTAAACGTGGTACGCGGTTGGGCCATATAAAGCTATTCACTGTAAAGTTGGTTATATTATTATATTTTTTGAATATGGAAAATATATCGCTGTATATAGCGATGTATCGTAGGTAAGATGGCGTTGGGTATCGGTCTCGGGCCGTTAATATGAACATCGAACATTTTAGTTCATTTGATAAAATATATTGAACACAGATATTTGGTGAGTTTCGAAAACATCCACAAGCACCGTTGACCGTACTGATAATCTATAGTAGACGGTTAACGGTCAGTCAACTTGTACATGGGCACAGATCTACTTTCATTTATCTCCACAATAGTATGCTTCGACACAGCGGAATCTGTGGTGTGTTCAACAGCGCAGCCGTTATGCTAGCGACCCATCCTGACCGAGTTCGCTCTGTTCACAGCGAGCGGTGCTTAGAGGGCATGGGCGTGGTGAATACTCGGAAGTTCTATAGTTCCTCTTGACCAGAATCCGTCCTGAAAGGCACCATTAGTCTAATGGCAGAAGATGGTTGGGGTAAACCTATTATTGCCAATTGACGAAGGTGTCAGGTTAAAGCGCTGCCGTCAAAGCGTCTCATTGCGATTAAGACCACCCATCACAGAATTACTCTTTGCTATAACCTCCGCGGTTTCCAGGACCATAGAAAATGCGTACCCGGTAGGACGAAATGATGTATACTAATACCCGGTAGGAAGAGATGTCCCTATGTGGATCTACAGTATATAAATGTTATATTATTATTATTATTATTATTATTATAAATATGCATTAAACTTTTCGTTTAGTATTCTTCTCCCGCAATTGCTTAATGTTTAAATCATGTCTCCAAATTCCCCATTTACTCATAATCACACAAGTTTAAAATTAATTACTAGTATAATATTTGAGTTGTCAAGAAACCGCGAGACTGAGATATCGTTTACAATCAACAATTCACTACAGTAAAACTCTCCACTATATTTCAGAGCACACACTCACACACACTCACACACACACGTACGCACGCATGTACACACACGCACACACACACACACACGCACACACACACACACACACACGCAAACACACGCACACACACGCACGCACGCACACACACGCACACACACACACACACACGCATTGGTGCTTAGTTTAGGGCTTGAGGAAACCTGTAACACCTGTAACACCTGTAACACCGATGCACTGCATGATGAACAAAGTACTATAAGTATGCCAACTACATTTCCACCTATCGTGATCACGTCGGAAACGTCGTTGTTTCACGCGTAATACATGTAGATGAAACGGGTCGCCCTGTGTCTATCTTTCGATTAAATATTTACGTCGGAATATGCAGACTTCACGTAGGTTTATAATATAATACCACGTTGGACCTCACATCCGGTTACATTATTATGACCGCACTACTTTATCGACAAACTCGTCGCTTCCATTTAGGATGTATTCTTTGAAGTGTTTAGCAATTCCGTAAATATATAAATAGTTTAATACAATTATGTTTCCACGCTCATGTTTGATGTCCGCGTGTTTGTTACATGTATGTTGTCCATTAGTGTGGCAGGACCATAATATACCGAAGCGCCAGACAGTTCGTTCATGAACGGCGTCACGCTTTAATTAAACTTGCTATCACAGATAAATATGCCATGTTCATGTCAGAAGATCATATGCGATGGAATGAGGTATTAATTGCATTGGAATATTGGTGGAGTTGGCAATCATAGCACTGACTTGTAAGATGCAAGCTTTACTTGTGACGTTATACGATAGAATGCTCAAACACTGTCACTAAGTGAAGCAGGACATTGTTTTGTTTTAATAAATTAGTAAGAACAATATTAATAATGTTAATATACATGTAGAATACATAATACCAAAAACAAAAACAAAACATGTATTATCACTAGTGTCTAGATAACCCACAACAATTATGTTTTAGAAACCCCGATGATTATTTGATTTTCAATGCCATTTATTAAAACAAAATAATAACCTGTATTATGAAGTGCCGGTGGCTCAAGACAGTGTCACGGTGTATAACAGAACACCCAAGTCAGTGTGTACGACACAATATCCAAGTCAATATCTATCACAGAACACCCAAGTCAGTGTGTACGACACAATATCCAAGTCAATATCTATCACTGAATATCCAAGTCAGTGAGTGAATATAGACATTAAGTTTGGTACACCCAAGCTTTCAGTCGCTCACCACATCTAGACGCGGCTTCCGGCTGCATGGTATACCAACATTGACATTACTATCAGTGCATTCATATCGATGTGAATAAGTACATAGAGATATACATGTACATGTAGAGCTGCTGAGCTTGTAAAAACTAAAATATTGATCTGGGTATGCGCGTTATTAAATAAAAATGTGCTTTGCATGGCACTTTATACTCACATTATACCTGATATATGTAAGTATGAATCTAATTGTAGATACCGGTATACACTAATAGTTGAAATAGTGCTCTAAATGCATGTACATGTAGCTGATCAATACTGTATGCATTTCATTAATGACAGAAAGGCTGTGTTGTCATCACATGTCGACAGTTAGCCAAATGTTTTACTGGAAACTGTAAGCATGCAAGTGGACCTACATTTACATGTATACGATTTATACGCAACGTAAAGGTTATTTTATGTCGTTTCCAAAAGCATCTTTAGGCATATACTAGTATTGAAACGTCAAATAAATGGTCTTGCAATGACTAACTTGAACTTAATTGGTGAGCACGATAAACTGCATTAAACCAGACGGATAAAAACACACAGGACTTCTTGAATGTAATAAAATGTAATAACTCATTTATTATGACACGATTGAGGTCATAAGTTCACTGAAATGACGTCATACGGGTCAGATGAGCGACCATTGAACATCCAAAGGAAATATTCATATGAGTATTAAAATAGATATGAAAGGACGATGAGTAACGACTCATGGCCTGATGCTCGCATCTCGTCAGCTGGAAACGCGAAGTTAATGAAAGTCTTATATGTCGTATCGATTTCAAGTCTCGCGACATACCGGTTCGTCAGCGAGACCGAGCCGAGAGCGAAGGTTGTGTATGTACTCGTGTCTGAATTTGTTGCGATACATCTGGGTCTCTTATACTAGTATACTAATTACTAGTATGTCCACTCGACCGAAACACATTTGCAGAAACAAGGGAATTTCAATGCCCATGCAATCAAATACAAATAATTCAAAACCCAAATGCTGTGGGCCTTAATAACGACATAGATTTTGCAATTAAAATGTGTGTTGTTGTCTTTGTGGGATGAGTGTCTTAGAGTCCCTGTTGTACTCACATTATGACAGCATATTAACTAAGAATGTCATCCCTTATTAATTACAGTAGTATTATATGAATAACAAGTGATTTATTACTATTACAAACAGATAGCAAATTAATTAACTTCTTGCATTTCATTGTTCCGAAGCCAACTCCATGCATACAGGTATGTGATTGTTTTAGCTACCGGAAAAAAACAATGACATTGGGTTTTTTTAAGAGTACAATCAATTGGCCTTGAAATGTGTCCTAAGTATCGTATGCTAAGTTTGCAGCTTCTATACTGTACGTGTCGCAACTATAAATTGTATACTAGTATTTCGGCCATGACTATTTTACATAATTATGTACATTGTAAGCATTCGTTGTAAATATAGCTAATGCATGTCATATGTTTTTCTGAAATACTAATATGCTACATTAATGTGCAATACTGATAAATGAACCATTGTAGTATATAATAGTATAAGTGTTCAATATACTACATGAACTGTAGTATCTTATATTATACGTGTTCAATATACTCCATGAACTGTAGTATCTTAGATTATAAGTGTTCAATATACTACATTAACCGTAGTATCTTATATTAGAAGTGTTCAATATACTACATGAACATTAGTATCTTATATTATAAGTGTTCAATATACTACATTAACCGTAGTATATTATATTAGAAGTGTTCAATATACTACATGAACCGTAGTATATTATATTATAAGTGTTCAATATACTCCATGAACCGTAGTATTTTATATTATAAGTGTTCAATATACTACATGAACCGTAGTATTTTATATTATAAGTGTTCAATATACTCCATGAACCGTAGTATTTTATAGTATAAGTGTTCAATATACTCCATGAACCGTAGTATTTTATATTATAAGTGTTCAATATACTCCATGAACCGTAGTATATTATATTATAAGTGTTCAATATACTCCATTAACCGTAGTATATTATATTAGATTATAAGTGTTCAATGTACTACATGAACCGTAGTATCTGATACTACATGAACCATGGGAGTATCCTAAGCAATACTTTTTCAATACCGGTATGCTTAATGAACCATTGTAGTATCATTATTGTATGATATAAGTGTTCAATATGCTAAATGGACCATTGTAGCATCCTACATGTATGTTATAAGTGTTAAGTATGCTGCACGGACCATCGGAGTATTATGTGCTATAAGTGTTCAGTATGCACCATTTTCATATTGATTCATACACTGTATATTAGAGCTTCCTGCATAGCCATTGATTAGGCGCAGAACGTTCAAGTCTAATTATTTCTTTAAACACGAGAGGTATGGTAGTTTATTTACCGCGGTGCATAATATTCCATTGCATTTAGACCCGTTTCTTCCTAATATCTATTCCTAATAATATTATTTATGCTAGAATTATGCGGGGTTGAGAGGCGTTGATTGGAAGAGAGGATCACATGAATTTATCAAAGTTGAGATATAAATCCCAACCCACAGGAATAGCAGTCATGGTATTAATTGCTCGAACATTAAAGTGTGTTTGGATTTGACATACCGTTAACTGGGTGATATCCTCTAGAGTCGTGTCCACTTTGAAGCAGTAAGTGCTGGGGTTAATTAGTTACGTGCATTATAAGTCCCCATGCACTGTTATAATCAGAAACCCGAAATCTAGTTTTAAAGTTAGAATAGAATACCATGTATGCCTACATTCGTTTAGTGGCTTTACTTATCAGTCTCCAATACTGATTAGCGATACGCTATGGACTTTTCACTTTAACTAAATGGGTCAAGGATGTTTTGAGATATATTACAAACATGTTCTATGAATGCTACTTTTTCGTTTATTTTTTTTATCAGTTTGAAATTTCGTCGAACCAAAATAATAACTGGTTGTTTAAAACATGTTTTTTTGTTATGTTTTCTAAAAGATGTGTGAAAGATTCTCGCTGAGACGTTAAGCAACAATTCACACACTCTTACTGCAAGACATTAAATAATATTGATTATTCAATGAGCAATTAATTGTTCGTGTTATAAACGGAATATATTACACATGTAATACTAATACATATATCATTGTTGCACGTCAAAAGTAATCATACACCGTGTTAATACACCAGAGGAGATTCCCACTGGTAAGAGAGTTTTGTATTATATGAATGGAGAATGGCCTCGGGGGGATTCCTAACGGCCATATATGTCCAGCGAACGTTCGATCACCCGGCCGTAATGTGACCGGTCTGCCGCAGACCCTTCTGGTCAACGAGTCTCTGATTCGATCAGTTCTTTGTGCCAATCTCGTATAGAGAATTGTCTTTGTATGTGTTGGAGTACAATTAGAGAACACTCTACAATGCAATATGCATAATAATGGCCAGAATTGCGATGCAAGTACTAGAATTATTGCAATATTGCTAAAAACAGCAACACTACGTCTCATAGATCCTATAGGGTCAGAATATTCCTCATATATTTCTATCACTGACCTAAAGACAAATTGAACCACGTTGACCGCATAAACAGACACGATATGAGTAAAAAAACCACGTCAATTCTTGTGGATAGCTTCCATCTCGAGGCTGAAATTGAATCATTATCGGAAAGGAATATAGTTTCCCTGCCGAGGTGAGATATCCCACCTTCGGGCGTCCGTATAATCGCAATCATCCCCCTTCCGTTGCAATCGGCAGGACCATCGTGGCGCCGACACGAAGCATATTCTAGAAAGAGGATTTCCCTTCCTAAGCTAGGTAATGAAACAACGCAACGCCTCCGTGGCGGTTACGTGCTGCGGTGAAGGCTCCACACAGCCGAGCTTGACCAGTGAATGGAACTAGCCACCCCACATTTGTTTGACCAGGAGATCGATCGAACGTAGAATGGAGTCAAAACACGGATTCGGGATTCCCAATGCGGTCTCGTAATTCGGTAATCAGTACGGTTCGGTGTTCGCGATCCCCCGATCTGGCTAGAATCCTGGAACGTGGGACAGTACTTACAAAGACACCCACACGACCGAAATAAATCGTCTGTGAAAACCTGTCTTAATTCTATACGTTCACTTCAATCAAATATGCAGTCGAACTATTTCCACAGCTGGGTTGTAGCCGCATATGAGCCCGTTCTTGAAAGCGGCTTTTAAGCCCCAATTAACAACAACAACAGCTGGGTTGTCGCCCATGTAATATTGTCCAAACCCGGTTGTCTCCCTTTTTAGACATTTTAAAATATTTGTTTATCTATTGCGTTGACATTTCCACTGACTGACCTCTGTGGTAGGCAGACCGTGAAAGATCAATTTCCTTATTCAATTAGCTTATCAAGATATATGATTGAAAACCTGGAAAAGGAAGATTTGTAATCGCTGGGATATCAATAAATATGTACGTGGCATTCATCTGGGATCAGATTGACTGTGGACCACTGAACTGCTCGAAGCCAACGAGGGTAATCTGATTCCGATTACATTGGTCAAGAACGCTGTTGTGGTCAAGGATGAACTTGATAACGTTGCAATTATTGCATTTACTAGTATATAGCATACCAGCTTCATGCAGTGGTGATTTAATTGCTTTACTGTGGGTAAACAACATACAGACAGTCAGTGTAATACTCGCTCATGGACATACATGTATACTTGACACGTGCGCGCTCGCGGGTTTATTGTAAGGCCAACGGTGACATGTACTATATAGTATATTAAAACGAGGTATTCTTTCACATTAATGTATATATGTTCATATTAGTAGATATTAATACTATCGTAAATATTATTATTATTAGTAGTAGTAATTGTAGTTGTAGCAGTAGTAGTGGTAATGGGTAGTAGTAGTAGTTGTTCTACTACTCGTAGTAATAGTAGTAGTAGTAGTAGTAGTAGTAATAGTTGTAATAGTAGTAGTAGTAGTAGTAGTAGAAATAGTAGTAATAGTAGTAATAGTAGTAGTAGTAGTAGTAGTAGTGGTAATAGGTAGTAGTAGTAGTTGTTCTACTACTCGTAGTAATAGCAGTAGTAGTAGTAGTAGTTGGTAGTAATAGTAGTAGTAGTAGTAGTAGTAGTAGTAGAAATATAAATAGTAGTAGTAGTAGTTGTAGCAGCAGTAGCAGTGTGCTACATGCAGTATTGTTTTTGGGGTTGTCACTTTCATTAGTAATACTAGTATTTCGTAATGTTAATCTGGTAGATGCAAGTAGTAAAAGTTGTGTTGGCGGCTGTGGTTGGGGTGGTGGTATTACTAGTAGCAGCAGTAGCAGTAGTAGTAGTAGTAGTAGTAGTAGTAGTAGTAGTAATAGTAGTAGTAATAGTAGTAGTAGTATTACTAGTAGCAGCAGTAGCAGTAGTAGTAGTAGTAGTAGTAGTAGTAGTAGTAATAGTAGTAGTAGTAGTAGTAGTAGTAGTAGTAGTAGTAGTAGTGTAGTGCAGTGTTAGTTGTGGTAGTAATAGTAGACATTTAAAAATATATCTGTACAGCATGTGTCCCGATATCAATATACCTTATATACTGCTGCATATTTATGGAATACTATAACATTCTAGAATATTATAATGCGAAAAAACCCGCTGCGTATTTCTAGGAAAGTGTTCCTCTTCAGGGAGAGGACACCCATCCTTGGCTCGAATCCGCATGGAACATCGATATGCCGCAAATGCTCGCAAATGACCGCAAAATATAGTCGTTAACGGAATCGATACGATTCTGAAGTTCATCCGCAATCCCTCGATTAGTTAGACCTGGTTAATGGAAATATTTAAGAAATATAGAGCACGCCTGCCGCGGAACAGTTATCTATACGTGCGTACCGCCGTTAATCCATGAGCGGAACCAAGCGAATCATTGATCGATTCTCGTATGATAGCACGAAAACAAGAGACGCATCTCATTTCCGCTACCAAAAGCGCCTCTCGCGGTTATCTTCAATAATAACTCTTCCGGCCTCTGTATTTAGTATGCACTAGCCATCCTTCTTTCCGGTTTGATATTGAAAACTGACCCGGCGTTGAAAAGCGACGAAATGGTCAATATTCAACAGTATTTCCTTGCTGCGCACTTTTCAACGGTGTGAGCTCGATTTTCCACAGCTGAAAAATATATTTGATTTTCAGCATCTTCTTTTGCAGGGATTGAGACAGCTACTAGTTGAATTACGAAACGGACATTCAGAGTTTAGCATAATATTTCTACATAATCTCATAAATCGTCAAGAGAATTGTTATTCAAATACTTCAAAGATTCAGGACAAAGTTTTAATATTAGATAATGCATCGATTGTTTTATTGCTTCGTCATAATATCAACTTCTTCATTGGTTTGTAAAATACTGGTTTTAAAATAAGTGGAACATATTATTTTTAACTAAATATAATTACATACAAAATAAACCATAGTTGAACCTCTATAATACATTGCATAATACATTTAGGAATACAATATTGTCCCTAAATTGGGTCACTTTTAGAATTGTATTTATTTTGGCAGTTTACATCATTAATAATGTTTGTAGGCAGGTTTAAATGGTTGTCATATCTTCTTTCTCATCATATGCACCATACTATGCAAATAATGTAAGAATAATAAATGCTCAGCTTTTAAACTCAATTACCATCACACAAAATCCTGCCCAATAAAGGCCCCCTTCCACTAACCACTAATTTCGTTCAAACGACTCCGATGCTTAATTATTCCGGACCAGAGAATCTCTAACTTGATTTAAGTTTGAACAAATACCATTCTATTAAATTTCAAGAAAAAGAAACGCACAGGTTGAAGGATTTAGAAAGGACGTAATTTCCCTTTGGGAATAAACACTATTCTATCTCAGTTTTTCCCCACAAATGCATAAACAAAGGGCGACGAATTTTCACCTTATAACGCATACTTGTTGCGTTTGCCGTGACAGTAGACGAAGGTCATATCTTGAAGGAGAAGAAGAGGAAGAAAAAACCCGCCTAACTCCGATGCCTCCACTAGCATGTCAAACTCACAGACATGCTAATCGATATATCTGTTGCCTTTTCCCTCCCTCAATTGAAATACTTGCTTACCGAACACGTCCAAGAACATCAAACAACCGAACTCCCGAGTGAGATTACAAATATATATCATTCCTATATTACCACCGTCACGACACTCACCACAGTCACCACCGTCACCGCCGTCACCAGCGTCGAATGAGTCATCATACTGTAGGTAGCTAACGGAACGGCAAGTTTGACGTCGGCTTACTGACACAGTTTGAAAATTGGCGTGCTTATACAAACGAAATCGATCGATATACATACAGTATCTTCCGATATTCTGTAAAAATGCTTCTAAGAAAGTGGGACTTCGTAGACTCGAGATGTCGTATATGACGAACGGTTTTTGCTAGTGAACGTCGAATTGCGATGACGTATCTGAGAGATTGATGTTGTCAAGGTACCAGTTGCCGCGTGGCAATGTCATACTAAAAGTGGCAAACATAATATTCGTGTAATACTATATTAATAACTAAAGTAGTGATGATACTACGCCATGAACAGTGATTAATTTTCTTTGGTTTAAACAATATTCATTTCATGATTAGAAGGGGTTACAACAATTACATTTTACAAGACATAAACCTATATATACTAGTACATGTACATCATGAAAGGAATTGACAAACAGGATATTGAAATCCTTTATTAATGGCGTTCCCCATACAAAAAAAAAAATGAAACTTAAGATTATAAAGGTTACAACTTGTCTATTGGTTTGATTGATTCAGGATAACACATTAATTTCTTTTCAATCCTGTTATCGATAAAACAAAAACTCATTCTTCCCATTTATATTTACACCTAATGAGCCATTTTAACAAACCAACGTAACTATCGAATGTTACATACTCTAACTTAAAGACGTGCTTCTGTATATTTTGTAAACTCCGCTCACATTGTAAATGTCTTTATGTATTAATATCTCCGCCACTTTGAATTCTATATAATGCGTTTGTGCCTCACATGCTGTCGTTAACAGCGTCATTGAAATAACACGTTCTGTTACAACGACTAACGAACACAACAGGAACAAGGATTAGTGTAGCAACTGTATAGATTTAGAATACGACCAGCTACTAAACAAATTAGAAACAAAAATGTTGTTCTATCTTTGATCGACATTCTGTTACAAATGACGTAAACCATGCGCTATCTAGAATGTCGGAATGCGAATAAATACCAAATTAGTGTCTCGTGCGTGCTTGCTCATGCATCTACGACTGAATCCGCTAGTCAGAAGAGTTTGTAAGCTATTTCTTATGCAAATCAAGTTATTCGGCTTCAAAGGATGTTTGATTTTCCCCAAGGCCAGTCCAAGACAAATGCACGAAAACTGTTAACGTTGATACACGTTTGTTCATTCCCGGATGCCATTGCATGCAACTATCCGAGAATTGAAATTGAATACCTGCCTTGGGCTGGTTTGCTTTAGCTCTTGGTTAATTACTTTCATTTGTGATCGAAGAATCGTGCCTGAAAGTGTGCGTCTTCACAATTAATACTACGCATGTTTACTTCTTCTTCTGGAACCACCAGCAATTGTGCAACTGCACATTACTCATTAGCTGGAAGTAATACAAAATAAATATAGTTACCGTGCGGATTTGTGTGAAATTAATACGCATTATACGTAGAGATTATGATAGAGAGAAAGAGAAAGAGAAAGATCGAGAGATAGAGAGATATTAGAGACAGACAGACAGACAGACAGACAGAGAGAGAGAGAGGGGGAGGGAGGGAGGGAGGGAGGGAGGGAGGGAGATAGAGAGTTATTAATGCAGTTGTAACCGAAAGAACGCGAACGCACTTTAAAAACTTCTCAACAACAGTACTCTAAATTGTAATAGGGCGATAATTGAAAACAAAACCGCCATGGATGATGTCGATATTTTAAACGTTATGAAACATAGTAAATATCTTACTTTAAATTTTAAAACAATACCACTAGTATTACATTTCAAACACTTAGCACGCTAGAACCTACTTTTCATAAGTTTTCTTTGCACGGTACATACATGTAGTCAGACGGAAACATCATAACATAATTATTGCGAGCGTTTCGCGTCAGTATTAGTTAGAATCAAATACTAGTAAACAGACTCTCTTGGCAGGTTTCAGTTCGGAAATTATACTCGACAAAATGGCAGCAAATAGACAAAGCACTAGTGGAGCCATCTTGACACTTGGGTTCATGTTCACAAAAATAAAGTATAACAGGTCACGAATAAGCAGTGTGCAATGAGCGAGCGGTACGAAGTCAAAGATGGAATCGATATATATCTCCTAGTAAATATTGCTTAATTTTCTACCATCGATATATCATGTGGACGCCAGCATTGATATTACAGCATCGATATTACTAATATATAAATAGTCAACTCCCACTGTGTCGAGCCCCGTTGTATCGATATGTATGTATAAGTCGAACCAAGTGATAGACCCCGACGTCCTTCTATATGCATGTATTCTCTTCTCGATAGTCACGATGTGTCGATATTATACCTCGGTCCCCGAGGTTCGACAGAATGGGAGTTGAATGTAGATCATTGTTTAAACCAAGTGGATACATAAATACACAGACTAATAAAAAACGATGTCCAAATTTCCCAGAAAAGGCGTTTTTATTATTGTATATATATTTATATTGTGAGGAGGGTGTGTTAACCTAATAACATAGACTGGATCTTGTAGCTTGATCCTGGGCCGCATTGATAATCAAGTTTACTTTCAAATCTATCCTGTCTACTTCGCTCTCTAAAGAACTGCAGTCAGAAGAAATTATCTTGTTAAGAATGAGTGAGATGAATGACAAGTTCATGGCACGGGTTTTCAGAATACTTGTCCAACATTCCGGGGGGCTGGGGTTAAAATAAAGATTGAGTGGATCGAGGTAATTCTCGCAAGGTTATCGATTATGTTTGATAACTACGAGGAGTGTATTTGCTGTGCCACAGGTTAGGATGGACAAATTGTCTTGATGTACAGACACACACGCACACATACATACACACTACACAGCGTTATACCACATAAAGGAAGAATTTCCGACACCTTACACGTTTGGGGTCGGTTCGACTTGTAACCATTACTAGTATATTTATAACCCCATTCATCAATATAATGTCGATATCGATGATAATTATGATTACAGTGATGTCCTTTTCAATAGTATCAATATTATATTTAATATATCTATATCTATTTTAACATTCAATATTGAATCCTTAATTTTCAGGGCAAGATCTCTGATACGTGGCGTACTTTAACGAATATGTACATGTAAGTACATTTGCCTGTTATGAATATTGATTGTATCGACAGGGGAATAGGTATAGATTTAAGCATCTCTATCGTGTAACGCTCTCGTATCTCGTATAGCTCTATTCCATGAGTGCTAGTATATAATTTGTGGAAATATATGAGCGGCTATAATATAAAGGAAGTTGTATGGACTATACGGATGAGGAGGGTGGGGTGGGGAGAGGTGGAATTCGGTGAGGGTGGACTTGAGATTGGTATAAACCCAGAATTCAAGTGATGATACTACCTGTATACCTTATGTACTACTAGTAATTACAATATAACTACAGTCTACAGTGCAAAGAATCACCGACACTACATAGAACCGCAGCATACATTGTACAGAATCGCATCATAAACTAGATATAACGACAGTCTACAGTGCAAAGAATCACCGACACTACATAGAACCGC
>JAULBO010029900.1:0-11960 GCA_032355325.1 Clypeosectus delectus | reverse complement strand
AAAATAGCACATGTCGGGGAAAGATTGTTCTTTCAGAATATGTAATAACCCCGATAGTGACCATTTTTCCTATGCAATTATGATCTTGCCCCTTTAAAACGACATCTGCTAGTATATATGCCAACTACTATACTAGTAATATATAAATAGCGGCTATTTTATTTTGAGTAACCCCAGCAACAGTATTATAATTATTTCATCGTAATATTATATACACAAAAAAAGAATCTTAACGATTTATTAAAATAGTACCTTCCAAAAGTCATTAAATTAATTTGCTAACATCTTCCAGTAATCGATATCCAGCAACAACGTCACAATACTTACTATAAGAATGACCTCTGTGTCCGACTGAGGTTTCAGCCAATCAGCGAGCGTCTTCGTGTCGACGTTCTGTACTCTGGGGAACTTCAACTTCATCGACTTGATGGTCATTGACATACCGAAGCCCACGCTCTGCGTCAAATCGACGACTACAGCGCCACCGCCGTCGGTTCCACCGTCTTCAGACGTGGCCATGTCGAAAACTTAAATAAAAATAGAGGTTCCATTATTATTCTTATTTAATTACAAGCTCTTATATAATTCAAGACAATAATCGAATACAATGTGGTTTAAAGGCATACTATCACGGCTTTGTTTACATATTTCATGGTCTAACGTATTTTTACCTGAAAGTATACATCAGATCTACATTTGATGTGTCTACACTTGTACTATATTGGGTAACCAGCTACATTTTCCACATATCCCACTGGTGTTTAATATTTATATATTTTAAATGATTATAGCTACTAAGCTAGAATTATCTTGTCTTTAAATTAACTGCAATGTAATCTTACCTATCCTACAGCCGTGAAACGATATTTGGAGGTACAAAGTGAGTATATGTATGCTAAGTGCATGTACTTTGCATTTTTAACTCCAATTCGCTCCAAAACGACAACTTAAGCCGTGATAGTATGCCTTTAATGTTCACAAACCATAATAATAATAACATTATATTAATTTGTTATTGGATTTCAATAATACTTGAACTCACACCACGGCTTGTCAGCTTAGGTTGACTAAACTATATATAGATATCACCGAAAGAGGGAAGTATACATACAGTATCAACGAATATCAACGTCAGTATTGTTGCTGCTAACGATTAATGTTCACACATTTCCGTGCGAAACTACCAGCAAGCTACATTTAATAACTCTATAATTATGTTCTCGATAGCAATATCATCAGTATATCGACTGTATAAATAAATAAATAATTAATTAATTGATAAATAAATAAATAAATAAATAAATACTAGTAGATAAATAAATATACAAACAATAATACATATATATACCAACTTACCAAGGCGTGTGTGTGTGTGTGTGTGTTCGTGTATATGTTCGTGTATATGTTCGTGTATGTGCGTGCGTGCGTGTGTGGAAGAATGGTTCCATGGGTTCATTCCAATTCAATGCTGTTATGAAATGAACAATGTACGTGACCCAATACGTTTTTACATTTACAAATATCATACGCACGCACATACATGAAATAATCGATAACCTATTGACATGATGTTAATGTGCTTGTACTTTGGGCCTAGTTTTTATCTCCGGCAGAATGTAACGCCCTACATACGTACGTTACGTTCCACGGCACACAGGAATAATTATGTTTCAGGAATAATTAATTAGCCACAAAAGCTTCCAAGTCGCAACTATATATACATATGTAACATTAAAACGTAGGACGGTTTCTTGTTGTATTGTCATATGATAATACAGAATATATTATATGATCTTGGTGGAATTGCTAATAATGAAATTGCTAATCCGTTGAAGGTGTCGGTAATGCACACACGCATGTTCTGTTGTATTCCAGATGGTGGAGAATGCACAGATGCATGTTCTGTTGTATTGCAGATGGTGGAGAATGCGCATATGCATGTTCTGTTGTATTCCAGATGGTGGAGAATGCGCATATGCATGTTCTGTTGTATTCCAGATGGTGGAGAATGCGCATATGCATGTTCTGTTGTATTTCCAGATGGTGGTGAATGCACATATGTATTTTCTGTTGTATTCCAGATGGTGGTGAATGCACATTATGTATGTTCTGTTGTATTCCAGATTGTGGAGAATGCACAAATGCATGTTCAGGTGTATTTCCAGATGGTGGAGAATGCACATATGCATGTTCTGTTGTAGTTCCAATGGTGGTGAATGATAAGCATATTATTTTACAAAACTCTCAAACATAAAATGGTTTCCTATTTTAAGGCCTATACCAACAAATGTATAGCTGTAGCCAAGTAACCTGCAAATCCGTTGTGGGTATATTTCACTACCTTCGGCAATGAGTTTTCAAAATTATACGGACATGTAACGTTGCAAGTACTGTACATGTAAATCAACAGTAATGTGCAATAATTAAACATAATAAAAGGCTAATTTATTCCAAGCATACAGTATACCATTTACTAGGAGTATGTTATTTATTAAATTACTAATTGAATATCTCGAATAGAATACAATTCTGGTATAGACCAATAGTAATAACATTAATATTGTCAAGAGAAAATTGTGGCGAGTCATAGTTCGTGTATACTAGTCGCCTAGTAGTCGGTATCTTCAGTATTTATCACCACAAGAGTTATTTCCCTTATTAAATACAACATCAAGGTACACACCAGTGAACACATTTATATCCCATCAAGCCTGTGGATATTTTGACATTGCAGCAGAAGTATGTCTATCCTTAGCCATCTGTGTGGGTTAATAATGACGAGTGTTGTTTGCACGCACAAATAATCAACCCACCTAAACAACCAGCAAATGCTATACTTACGAATAGACACAACGCACTTCCTAGGTCCGTAGACAACAACAGAATTAGCTTACTCGGGCTTTCTCGTTTGTCGGATTCGCGCCAAAGTTGAAATCAAATGTCTATGTACGCGCCCTTATCATCTAGACTGTTTACACCAGTCCACGGACTCTGCATATGAACGCAGGTAAATTGTCTGTTCGTCACCGGGCACGGCTGAAGGAACATACAGATGTAGCATGCGCAGAAATGTCTAATCCAACCAACCAAATCCGTCACCATGTACACATATCGATCTAACATAATTATACTACCGTTACCGTAGTACGTCAGTGATTTTGTTATGTCAAGGGATTGGGTAAAAGCATAACTTGAAACTTGAAACGTTTATTACACTCCGGTCGCGATTCACGACATAGGACAAATAATACATATACTAGTATATCAAATACACAATGATAGACAAGATGACGGGGTATAACGCTTACGAGGCCCGTTCCCTAGGCTATAACTTATACAACGTGTATAATTAAACTTTAAAGGCATACTATATGTCACAATTATTAAGTTGTCGTTTTGGAGCGAATTGGAGTTTATAATGCAAAGTACATATATGTGGTAAAATATGCATGTAGCATATATACATAATCACTTGTGTAGGTCCAAATATCGTTTCACGGCTGTAAAAATGGGTAAGATTCCATTGCAGTTTATTTCCGATATTTAAAAGCCCGAATAATCGTAATTACGTATCACATTGAACCTGGACAGAATAACGTTTCGGTATTCAAATGACAAGATAAGTATAGCTACGTAGCTAGAATCATACATTATTTGAAAATATTAAAAACCAGTGGGATATGTGAAACTATTGATAGCTAGTGAGGCATGGGCATAATGTTAGTAGTTTTGTTTGAATAAATATCAAATTAAATGCTGTATTTTCAGGTACGCTCTGGAATTCCACGTTTACCATCTGAGGCCGTACGGCATCATCTTCGGAAAGCAAGACATTACAGACGTCACGTGACTGACATCTTAATAATTTACCGTGTGACTACCCTAATAAGGGATGCACACACACTGGATACAAGCCGTGATATGAGCACGTTCTTGAAAGCGGCTTTAAACCCCAATTAACAACAACCCTAAGGCCGTAAGGGTACTAGTATATAACAGTACACTTCCAACGGATGCATATTTTCTATGAGTGAGAAATATTAATTTCGTATGTCAAAGATCAAGGATCGACAGCAAGATTATATAACTAAATTAACGCGCGAGTGTACGACTGGTCGCGATTGGCTTAACCGTCTCCTTGCTGTAGGCAACGGGGAGATTCCCTATACAACATGGATTCTGATTAATCCAGCAGGGAGACTCCGAGAGGTTATTGTACACAAGTTTGATGACGTTTTCGACAATTTCATATTTATTATGGTCGTTCTATACATGGATCAGGCCCCGACGTTACTAAACCTTTTGAGTACGATTTCATGCTCAGACTTGGATATTAGATTATGGAGATTTGTGAACAAAACCTTGAGTTGAGCATGGAATCATGCTGAACTATAAGCTTAGTAACCTCGGGCCATGATGAAGTTGTATGTCTCGTGACGAAAACACGGACCTCAATTTCTTTTGGTGTGAATGGAATGCTGGATTACTTACTGTATTCGATTATTGTTCATGAATAATTGTGTCGTATATACTAGTATGCAAAGTACATTCAGTTAGTATTCTCCCTACCATTGCTTTTGTAACGCGGACACTGGCTGTTCATAGATCTAAGGTGTAGGGTACGGTACATTCGATACCGTAGCTCAGATTGTATCATCTGCGCACGGTGTATTCCATTCGCTTGGCTCATTTCGTAGAATGGAGGTATACTAACATTCTACGATCTGTAGGTAGATATGATGATCAGATTGGTGATGAATGTTAATTGTCAAGTTAAGGTAAGCATGGATGGTCCAGTTCAATAGCCGATACGTTACCTTCCATTAAACTGTACAATGTCTATTCCCTAGTGATAGTGTGTACATGCCAAGTTGTTTATACAATGTCCGAAAGAATGAATATGAAGTACTAGTATTACTTTATTATTTTAATTTATTTGTCATAAATAATTATCAAATCCTGAATAATAATGTGTATCAATTGAAATGAGGAATACAGACATGTACTAGTATATCGTTGATTTAATAAAGTACTACTAGTATAATACTTCCTCGTATGGGTAGGCATTGACCGCTTCAGTAGTCCTAGTGGAAATAGCGTCGGCCAAAGAGCGGAAGGTCGGAGGTTGATCCCCAAGATAGAACTTGTTGTTCCCCTGCTTGGCGTTCAGCATTGAAAGGGGGATAAAAGCAATGACTGTTCGACGGAGTCAGGATAAGGCGTCTGAATGGGGGTATTCCATGGTCTCTCTCTCCTCTCTCTCTCACATACACTACATCCGAGTTATAGATACTAGTAACTATGAACAATTATTTGCTATATTCTGCTCGTGAGAGAGGAGAGAAGGGAGGTTTAAAGTTAGGCCTACTTAATCCCACCCTCGCACCCCCAGGGTATTTTAATTCCATTACACAACAGGAAGTGTCCCGCCCGCTAGACACTTCATTTGCCCGAGTAGTCTAAAAAAAATATTTTGTACTAGTAGAACTATCAGAGGGCTAATGTTTTCGTTGTAGAATTTCTATCCCTGATGTATCTTTGATCATGGAAGTTGTGCATTTCAAAAAGGAAAGAAATTCTTCCATAGCCTTTGAATAAACATAGTAATAAATCATAGATGAGAATGGCTGGGAAAAAAACCCTGGACAAATATTTAGGCTTTGTATGTTTACCGTTCCTATGTCTAGAAACTACACAGCCGATGTGGAATTCACTTCGGAAAAAACAGGAAGCGGAAAAACCAGGAAGATTCTCATCTATGATAAATACAAAGAAACATGTTTGTTCACTTCTCAAATTTTATTTCATTTCCCCAATTGTTTTAATCAGCAGGAATATATGTATCAACTCTCTGTACATACTCAGAAATATTGTGAATTCATAAACAAGTGTTGTCACATGTTACAACCAATAAAAATACATGTGCTATTAAAATGCTAATTTTCCATTTCACCTCGAGGAGGGCTGAAGGACCTGTCTTGTAACGATAATGCCACATTTCATGATTGCTCAGATTTGTCTTGGCTCCAGTTTATTCCATACTCTATCAAACTTAACGACACATTTTCTCCAAGACTAGCTCAGAATAATATACAGCCATTAAAGATGTACTTCGGAAATAAATGTGAACATGATTGGAAATTACGGCTGACGCGTCTGTGGAGTGGCAACTCTTTAACCTGACAGCAATGAAGTAAACTCAGTTGTAGCGTGCATGCTGCAAGTCAAGCGTTCATGTCCGCATGCTACAGCTGACTGTACACACAAGTTTGTTTCTAAAAGAGATTGCAGTATTATTAGCTTGCAAGCATTGTAGTGGTTCAACTGCTAGTCAACACTGGCATCACTAATACAAGTTTGCTGTTTAAATTCACATTCATTCCAATTTGACTTGTTTGTGTTTCCGTCCTTTCTTCTTTTTGACGCTGGTGAATTGCGTGATGTCGACATCACCAGAAGGTCCGCGCTTATGAGCGTTTCCATTCTCTGGAGGAGACGCAGAGTCTAAATCAGCCTTAGATTTTCTGTGGTCTCCGTCAAATGACAAACTGTGTGGATGGTCGTAAATTCCGTTCATAAGTACTGATCCTCCATTCTGATCCCCGCTAGATTTCCTCGTCTTTTTCTTCTTCTTTTCCTTCTTCTTTCCCTCCTGGTCTGTCCTGTAATGGCAAAAGTAAATTACTTTAGAGTGAACATTCTCTTGTTGTTGTTGTTGGTTTAAGTGTTTTCCCGGTCCCCTTCCGATTTTGGCACACCGGACCCACCTAGGGTCGCATGTGTGTCTTGTACGGGTGGCACTCTCTTATATTTTCATACTTTTAATAAAAGACAAAATATCTGGCATTTGAAGCGGACACACATGCGACCCTAGGTGGCTCCAATGTCCAATGATCATCCACTGTGCTACCTCCCACCCACATTTCCTGTAGTATACCGGAGACATTACTAACCTGCATAATTGTAGGAGTTTCTGACACCCTGATCGCAAATCTTTGTTGAAGTTGGGTTTGAGTGATTCCAGTTTTGCTAGAACATCGCTGCCTGCAAACTGGAAAAATAAGGGGGAGATAATTGCAGGGATATTTTCAAACGTGCCGAGTTCCATGCAAGCACTTGGTAATAAAGCAAATTGTCCTATTTTAAAAACAGAAAAACGACTACTGTAAACTGTCATCAAAATGTGAATCAATTGAATATTGTTTCCAAATATATTCCCTTCATTAATACTGTGAATCAAAACGTGTAATTACTACATAAGCATGTTGACTCGTCTAGGCATCGAGAGACGGTAAACAAAATGACATGTCACTGCTATGATAGCAATATTTGCTGACAAAGCTGATGTTTGACATTTTCCCGCTGGAAAATACTAATATCATGGGTACTAGTACACTAGTATATAGTAATGTTGGGCGGCATCATATCATGGCCCTGTCGTTATACTGAACGTTCACTGTTAAAAGTATAAAAAATAGCCTCGAATGTTGGCAATGGATCACAAGTGTGATGAAACACGCATTCCTGTTCCATAAGCATGCGCGTTGCCATGGTTACCTCGGTGACTGCCTCTGGGCTGACGACCATCAGTTTGTTGGTAATGTTGAGCAGTTCCAGAGTGTACCTGGGCTTGATGCTAGCTCCATCCAGTCTCTGCAGCAGCTGAAACATTGTAAATTGACTGGTGTTAGCATACCTATTAACTAGGGACGACTATCACGATAGCATTGTGATAGTTAGATTTTTTTAATACTATCAAAATCGTCTTCATTCTGAAATGAAAAACAAATGTAATGAACCTTGAATGACTATTATAGCAAATGATAATTATTGTTTGTATTCTTTCTTCTTACCGTAAGTACCGTCTCGGACAATTTCGTCAGCACTGGCTCCAATAAATCATCGCCGAGTTCCTTTGACTGGAATCGAAGATGAAAATTTAATTATCAGTGTTCTTGATAAGTAGATGTTGTGCCAGATTAATACAAACATATCAATGACAAATGATGTAAAATTAAAATAGTAGCAACTCTGGCTTGCAATGACCAGTCAATCGATTGCATTGGGTCCATGCAATCACCTGTCTACTGCAAACCCAGGTCAGAGGGGCGAGATGGAACGAAGATCCGTAGTAAACCAAGTATCCTCAACCTCCAGGACGTAACACATAACGACTATTGGGAGTTTGTATCATGACCTATTCTTGCCTTTCTATAATGATAATTCTAGATTGTTCAACTTCCTCACTGCTGCATGCAAATAAAGGGAGGCTATAGTTGTTTTTTATCGGGTTTTGGATAGATCTACTCACCAAACTCCTGCCAGCCATGAACAATGAAGACAGGAGACGACAGGCCTGAGTCTGAAACATACAAAAAAAACTTGACTCTAACTCTACATGTCCCTCCCTCCATCTATCACTCCCTCCCTTTCTCCATCTCTCACTCCTTTCCTCCACATCTTCCTCCCTTCCTCCATCTCTCACTCCCTCCACCCACATGTCCCTCCCTTCATCTCTCACTCTCTCACTCCCTAACTGAAGCTCTCCTCCCACACACCCTCCAGTTTACTGACCTTGGAGTGAACTTTGACCTTTTCATCCGCAAGGCACTGAAGCAAGACATCGGTCAAGGGCCAGAACGTTGTCTGTCATGGAAGCAATGGAAGGACGACAATGTGAAATTATTCAAAAATAATTGATTTTTTTCTTCTTTTGGAATTCCAAAAATAGACTAATCTTACTGCAGACAAATATTTATTAGGAGGCTGTACATGTTATAATAAAATGTGCCTGTTTTCCACTTTATCTGTCTCCATTAGCAAAGCACAACTCTTATACATGATTAAACAATACTGACCGGGTGTTTCTGCAGCATGTTGTTGAAGAATACCATGCTTAGCTTGTGATCCCTGAAATTGAAATCGATCGAGTGAACATGGATTATCTCGTAGTAATTGCAGGTAGAAATCAGCCATGTCACTGGCGCGGGTTACCACGGCAACTCTGCATTTCTTCAAGACAAATGTCTCAAATTGCTGGTGATTACTTCACTCGGTTCTTGAATGTGTTGAAGTGCTCCCTTACCTCTTGTACAGGAAGTCTGACAGTGAAGACCTGACAGTGTCCAGTACTTGTGCAATGTGTGAATCATCCTAAAATAGGAAAACGTAATAAAAGATAATCACACAAATGAACTGTTGTTGTTAATTGGGGTTTAAAGCCGCTTTCAAGAACGTGCTCATATCACGGCTTGTATGCAATGTATGCATGTGTGTGTGTGTGTGTACAACTACTTGTGCCAGTCTGGGTATTTCACCAGTCTTTATAGTGCACTAGTGCTAGTTCACTGGAATATCATTCCACAGTTAGAACATGGATATTCCACTCACAAATTATACTGACTCCGAGCCGACCAGTCCTTGATTTACCCCTTTAATTCTGAGCGGCAAGCAGGGAAACAGCAAGTACCATCTTTTAACGTCTTTTGGTATGACGCGGCGAGGATTTGAACCTACGACCTTCCGCTCTCCGGGCCGCCGCTCTAGCCACTGTGCCACGGAGGCGGTTCAAATGAACTGTAATCAGTCTAAATGCTTACATGGCGACGGTGAACGCGGGCAACATATTTGAGCCAATCGTGAACATTATTGGGGTGTGGAATTTACAAACAACTTGTTAACCTTTTCTCTGCTGTAGGCAACCACAGATCCCCAATATAACAGTGATTGATCCTAACGGGGAGCGGGTAATAATTCCTCCTAAGTTATTGTTTCATGAACACACTTGCCTTAGCTGAGGCTGCAACGGCCTTCGATCTCGACTCTGCCTCGGCGACATCCGACTTCTGATGAACCAGCAATCGAATCTACACAAGTAGACACAAGATCACAACTACAGTTATTACAATCACACATGTGTTTGTCAAATTAATTATGCAATGTCTCTGCAATAATTTACTTTTCAAGATGTTAAAGTATTCCTCTGCAAGATCCGAGTGTTTTTCTTTTTTTTAGTTTCACAGTTATATATATCACAGCAATCTGCTGAAGGTGAGTGGGTGAATTATTGCAGGTCACTGAGTGAATCTTTTATCAATACGATCTGATTAAGGGGAGACAACAGTAATTTTATTTTTACTTTAAAAATAATAATCATATTTTTCATATATCTTTGTGTGTGTGGTTTAGAGCAGCTTTCAATAATATTCCACTTAGACCACAGCTTATCAGTTTAGGACAGGAGGAAACTGGCATCATCCAGAGCATTGAATGTTGCAGTAAACCTGCAAGGACCAATTGGTACTGTACGGATGTTACAGTACTACCACTAGTTGATTGATTTGTTGTTTAACGTCGCTGCGAGAATATTTCATCCATATGTGACGAACTACCACTAGTAACACCAACCACTGTGCTATATAAATTTGTTTTTAATTGGTCATATCACACAGCTTGTACGAAATGTATGCATGTGCATATATGTGGACATGACTGCTTGTGCTAGTCTGAGTATTTGACCAGTCTTTATATTGCTAGTTCACTGGAATATCATGCCACAGTTTGAACATGGATACTCCACTCAGAAACATTATACTGACTCCAAGCCAATCAGTCCTTGCTTTACTCCCCTTTAATGCTGAGCGCCAAGCAGGGGAACAACAAGTACCATCTTTTATCTTCTTTTGGTATGATGCAGCAGAGGATTTAAACCCACAACCTTCCACTCCCCAGGCCGACTCTCTAACCACTACGCCACCGAGGCAGTGCTCTATATAAAGGGAATACACTTGGGTTAAAACTTACTATGACAAGACAGGCATCCGACGTAGCTTGCACTAAATCTTGGCCAAGAACTGCAACATGACATCTCATAAATGTTAATCAATATTTTCTGTATTCTTCATAATCATCATCATTGTGTGGGTCCCAGCTTAAGATAATTGGTTGGTAATTGGGGTTTAAAGCCGCTTTCAAGAACGTGCTCATATCACGGCTTGTATGCAGTGTATGCATGTGTGTGTATATCACCAGTCTTTATAGTGCTAGTTCACTGCAATATCATGCCGCAGTTAACATGGATACTCCACTCAGACATATTAAACTGACTCCAAGCCGACCACCCACCCCATTTTGTCGGCTTTTACGACACACAAGGGGGTGTGGAGGACCTATTCAGATGACCATGTGTACATAAGTCGACCCCCTTCTTTCTGAGTCCTAAAACTCAACTTATACACGAGTATATACGGTATGACTTTGATGTAATTTATACTGTTACACGGGGAACAAATGAAAAATATTTGTTTTGTTTTTTAGTGCTTTCTAAAGAGAACTCGCCCGAATGGTTTTCAACTCGCATTGGCGAGCGTTAATTACGAACCCTGTATTAAATGATAATCCACTTACCTATCCTGGAGTATTGAATTAAATTTTTTAACATCTCGAATGCATGCGTCCTCTCAAAATCTGCATCTATTGATATCTGTAAACACAACATACACCGAAAATATTATTTTCTCCATGCTAACTTAGAAGCAATGAAATAGAAGCAATGAAAGTTGGGTTTGACACATACATTGATGACACGGTTGAGTACAAGGACGGCAGGTGTGACATGTACCTCCTTTTGTTTCTTGCACAGCCGTCTGAAGATGACGGCGGCTCTCTCTCCCAGCAGTGTCTGTTCCTTGTGTCTGTGCCCCGCCTCCATCACCTCCAACAGCACCTCCACTATGTCCTGTACACACACAATACATAGAGTCACCCCACCACACAACAGGGCAGTCCATCCCACAACAGGGCAGTCCATCTCACCACCATCTTGTAACGTCTTTTGGTATGATGCGGCCGAGGATTTGATTGGTTGGTTGGTAATTGGGGTTCGTTGGTTGGTAATTGGGGTGTAAAGCCGCTTTCAAGAACGTGCTCATATCACGGCTTGTATGCAGTGTATGCATGTG
>JAULBO010029789.1:0-11961 GCA_032355325.1 Clypeosectus delectus | reverse complement strand
TCTTTGGTATATTTGTAAAAATAAATAATAATAATCAGTTACATTCATCTACTGTATGCATAATTAAACACAGTTTGCGAGGCGCCGTGATGTTTAAGATCATTTCGAAACAAAAACTGTCCCTTTAATTATAATAATGTGTATAGTTCTATATATATTGCCTGTTAATATATTTTCCAATATCAGACAAAATTGTCACTGCCAAGAGGTACTAGGAATTGAATTGACAAAGAAACTTGATAATTTATATTTATCGCGGTGTTCTATCATATCCAGAATAGACAATTCAAAACAATGGATAAGTTTGCTTCAAAGAATGTCAATGTACTTTGCGAGAATACACATACTGTATCATATATTTTAGGATTTATGTAATATGCATGCAGTTCTAGTGGATATTATTATGTAAAGCAGTATATCGATTCTGAATAGCTAGCATACCGCATTCCACTTGATAGCATTTATCTCAGATCAAAACACATATATTGCTTTAGAACACGATCACATCAAACAAACATATCCTATCAATATACTAGTAGATGCTCCCTGAAGAGACAACAAAAATATGCATAAAACATGGTCTCAATCTGGATCGCAGTCTCCTCCCAATACCCATCCTGACTGAATACTCTCAACTGCATGACCGATACCTAATAGATACTAGTAACCCTGAATGTCCCTGTGGAGAACGTTGTAGAATGTCCCTGTGGAGAACGTAGTCAGACAGCGCATCATTACTTTTTCACATGTAAAAACTGTACTAATCTCATGAATTCAATGTATTTCTGTATAGGTGGCTATGATATAAATATAATACTACATGGTAGCCGATATTTGTCCGACGAAGTAAAAACTAATATCCTCCAATATGTCCATGTATTATTCACCAATGCTCGTAGATTTAAGCTATGTTAGCGCTTTATATTTGAATGTGTTACTGACACATTTCTGGAAGTTTATACCAAATTATACTTTAGTTTTACCTCAATATTACCTTGATTAGGATAATATTATTGTATAATGCATTATTTGTATTATTTGTCGAGGAGCGGTAAAAAAAATATGTACTTGAATAAAATATGTTTAAACCACACACAAAAATATACATAAAACATTGTCTCAATCTGGATCGTAGCCAGCTCCTCACCCACCACCCCACCACCCCACCACCCCCACCACCCATGAGATTCTTTCATTGAGATAATTACATCACCCAACGAGTGTCTGCGTTCGATGGCAGATCGCGCTTTCCTCCTGTTCATCATCCGTCGGTTGATTTCACCGACAAAGAAATTGGATCATGCTTTATTCATTACCGTAATGCTCTATGCCAGACACGGTTGACTTGTCGCTGTCTCATTGAAGTCTCATCTCGAACACGCTTCATTCAATATGGAAATTAAAAGTAGGCTAAATACATGAAGGGAAGTCAACTTAGTTCAATAGAACCCGGTAGGAAGACTTGGTGATGTGAATGTTAACCGTATATAGCACCTGTAACATGGCAGCTTGCGTTGCATACTCCCCGGGGAGTTAAGAGGGAAACCGAGTGCACAGTGATCCATTGATTGCGATAATAATAGTTATGTGTTTCGAGTATGCCCCAGCATTAAAGGGGCAAAACAAGGAATGTTCGGCTCGGAGTCGGTATAATGTGTCTGAGTGGAGCATACACTTCATATTGATGACGTTTTTGAAAGCGGCTATAAACCCGAATCAACAAAACAATATTATGAGTATCGCATCTCCGCTGCTGTCCCTCGTCTACGTGTCTTCGTATGTGTATGCCTATACAGTCCACCCATTGGAAATGTGTAATGGAACCAAAGTAAACCCATATATTATAATTTGAATCGTGATAAATAGTCTTAATTTGTATGAACTTGAAACCGTATCCACTTTTAAACCTGTTATATAGTTTTCTCATATTTGTTAAATTTGTTGTCACTATTTTGTTATATCAATATTCCCATTGTGTCCTATAAACCCTACCAGCAGATATTATATTTTCTGTCGACAAAAGAAATATCCGATCAATAAATAGATCATGCAATTAAAGGATAGGATAAAACTTACTATTATGAAATCACATCCCGCTATTTGCCCTCATATTGAACCGCTTGCTATAGAAACATGGGATGGCATACTCTTTGAATGAATTGATTTTATGACTGCAATCCCCCCTCCCTATCACACTCCATGACAAATACTTCATATACGATTAAAGCCTTAATGAGAGGAAACACGCACACTCATTCCTCCGCGTCTTTTGATCAGTGTACATATACCAGACCTATCACCAATTGACAACTAATCGATTATCAGGGATCCCGCACACTGAAAGTGGTTTATTTTTGGTGTCGATATAAAGATTGCAAGCTCCGAGTTCGGATCCCGACCTAGCGATCGGTATCTTGTCTGGGGGTGAAGCCCAGGTTTATGTTCGAGGTATTTGCATTCGAGACGCTGTTATCTATTAGTGTTTAGGAGCATTGGTTCAACAGTATCGTCCGGCATATCGGTGTGGTAACACGCAGTTCTCCTCCAAACATAAACGTAGTGGGTGTGTAGTGATCAGACTTAAATGTAGTGTGTGTAATGATTAGGCTTAAACAGCCATGGTTCTACACGATAAACAGCGATTTCTACGCACGGCAAATCTCCCCATTTAATGCAAGACAATAACATGTACAAGTAGGGACCACCTTGATGACCTTGCCCCGATTGTTTTTAGAACGTTTTCTTCAAAACACTTGTGTTTCTAACATCCGTTTCTCAACATAAAGCATTTATAGTATTATCGAGTGTAAGTAGACATCCGTTCACATCCGTTCACATAAACCGATTTTTTTTTTTTTTAAATTATAATGCGCTACGCATTAACGAAAACACGTCATGATACAGACTCCATTCATCGCAACCATTGCGAGCAGCATTAGCAACCACGCTATTATCTACACGAAATGTGGTCTACAGATATTTTCGTGGTTCTTGCATTTTGCTTTCAAAGCTAGATTTCCATTTTCAAACCATGCCTTATCGATGTTCATTAAACGTACCGGTAACTTTTATAAGCATCTAGCTAGTGCTATAGGTTCGATTAGGAGTCACCGGAAGCCTATCAACGGAAGTGATTTCCAGACGAGACTTACACTCCCTATAGGATGTGCATATGCACGCAGCTACATGTACATGCATTATGAAGCAATGAAATATCAATGTTTTCAAATATTGCACGTTACATACATGTAGTGATTTGAGCATAACTATATATTTTTAACGATTGTAAATTGTACGGTTTTGATTATCATGAAGTTGGTTGTTCTAAAGTCATTTCCGGAACTATGGAAGTGGAAGTTAATTGAAATTAATTTAGATTATTTATTCTATGAGTGTTTTTCTTCCAGGTGGCCTATTCTGATGTGTACGTTTCCCTGAATGCCCGGATGTTTACACAGGGCGTCGTCATGGCAAACATGATAGGAGAATTCAACATGCCGCAAACAGTCCTGCTGATAGAGGACAGGTTCATCAACGACGGCTTCCAGCAGGGATTCGAAACCGTCGGAAACGAGAATGACATCGGTCCGTTCAAACACGAGATCATATGGCCGGGAATATCCGAAGATGAGCTGGGACTGATACTGACAGAGATGTCCACAAGCGGATGGAAGATCATCGTCCTCCATTGCACCTCTGGGCTCATGCAGGAGGTTGTGGAGGAAGCGCTCAAGTTCCGGTTCTTCGGGACCGGGCATGCGTGGTTCATGTCGGAAACGGCTTTCACGGACGATCCTGCCGTTCTCTCCACTCTTCCGGAGGGTCTCCTGGGGTTCGAGAGCTACAGTTTAGCTGGGATACCAGGGGTGCTTCTCAACTCACTTAAGACTATCGCCCGTGCGTGCCTTTGCCGGCTCCGTGAGCTGGACTATTCGTCGGATGCAATGCCTGGTGTGAATGGTTCCTACTCAGATTCCTGTCCACAACTCCAGCCTAGTCCAGCAAGTTCATTTGTTAGGTGAGTGAAACTTCCTAAAATTGTAAACGGTATTAATATATGTGATCGTTTTAATCGATCGCTAACAAAATGTGATACAAAGCACGATATTCTTTTAAAAATATACTAGTATATGGTTTCATTCGTGCATTTGCCCCATGCACATATAATGTGTGTTTAAACAAAACCTAACTTTCAGGTTACGGTAGTGCTACCATAACTTTGTGAAACTGGTCACACAATTTGGAAATCGATCGGTCCAAACCCAGACTGCATCCCACGTATAGTGTGTACCCTTGGCCCGAGGTTACTAAACGTTTTGAGTACGAATTCATGCTCAGATTCAAATATTATATTGGGATGTGTGCACAAAACCTCGAGCTGAGCATGGAATCGTGCTCAAAACAGTTTAGTAACTTCGGGGTCAGGTATTAATATATCTGGTTCTACTGTTCTCCTTCTTTCTATATCATACTCAGATCGTGGTGTTTGCCATCTGACAACTACAGTGTATGATGACATCACTTCATCTCGTAGTCGATCTTGAATAATGCATTGGTCGTTTTTTTTTTTTTCGCTTCGGGTTGTCCATTATACGGTATTGGATTTTGAAAACTACCTGATCACTTAAATTATATGGACACCATTATGATTCATTTAAAACTAGTTATCTCAATATGCCCACATACTAACATATTGAATATAAACTCAATGCCAAAAGAAACTATATATCGGTTTGTTGAAAGTTGGATTTCTTACCCCACGCACATTGCGCTGCTCATAAAATGGACTTTTTAACATGGAAAATACAGGTAATTAGAATTATCATAGTATAGCTTTGTTGAATTGTATGCAAACCTCATTGTAAAGCTGATATTAACTCATTTGGAATCATAGTTCATTGTATACAAGCCGTCAAACTCGATATATAGTTTATGTGGGCATCAAACTTGATGTATAGTTTATTTTGGCATTGAGTTAATGTCTATATGTTCAATATAATTATACGACAACACTAGAATAGGTATGGCCAAGATGATTAGTAGTACATGTACATATTTCGATGGCATTCCTGTACTGAAATCATTCCTAAGTAACTATTTGTGGTGTGTATTAAACATAATCATATAGATTATATACATGTAGTTCGTATGACATGAGTGGCAAACTTTCGAAACTGTTGTTGAATGAAGACATACGACTGCAGCATTTCATACAATCGACATTAATCTTCAAATTACTTTGATTGGTATTCTGTACATTATCAAGTGTGTGTTTTCTAATGTTGTGGAACAAAACATAAATAAATTAGCATGCCAAACACGCTTCCTTCCTTTTTTAACACATCCACCAACTAAATATAGTAATGTGTGTGCATCAGGCTTGAACAGATACATTATCGTTTTTAAGAATTACTGTCTTATTATGTTTATTTCTCGCGGTCTTCAAGCGGTAGTTCGCGATGGTAATTGGTATCCGTCTGCAGGGTGTAAGCTAAATGTATTGCGTTGCGCACGTGTAGTATTCACCTCGTTTAACCTTTGCTTCCACGGGCATGCTTGAGACAAATTGGTCGCTGTATGGTGTGTAATGAGAAGTTGTCGTTCTGAATTGCTGGTTTGTCGTTTCAATGTAAAAGTTATTTCTAGCAGAGTGCAGTTTATTTTCCCATGTGTGCGGAAAATCATTAGAATTAGAAGATCGTAAAGCGTACTTTATGGCCTTAAATAATTGACACGTATTTCAGTAGCGGGATATCGTGTCATTACTATACAAAGCTTTCATTAGATTGTGTTGGATGTTTTGGAAAGAAAAAAGTAATATTAAAAATAATATAATAATATTGACAATGCACCGATGCATTTACATCACAGACCTAGTGTATGTTCATAGACAATAATTGTAAATCTATAATGTTTGTATTTTCGAGATGGGTAGTTTTTAACCTTCAAACTGCTGTAGGCAACTGTAAACGGTCTATACACTAATACTTGAGAATACACCAGCAGGGAGCGGGGTATTTGTATCGGCATGTTTGTTTCTGTTTGTGTTAATTGAATATGTGTACATGTACATGTATACAGTATGTCTATTCCTTATGTCGTTCTTGAATTGGCTCAAGTATTGTGAATGTCGTCTTGAAATGTATTTGAATACTTTATGGAGTTTTAGTCTAGTTAATGAGTATTTAGTAATATTTTTAAGACAGATCGACTGCGAGTAACAACATCTTTGTACTCATACATTTAAATATTATTGAGCTAATTGTTTCATAGCCATGGTACAAACAAATAGCTGTGCATACTAAAATTACTTTTTTTTAATGACTTGTTCATCCATGCACCTATCTCATCTTCTTTTACGCAGACTCCTTTCAAACCCTGATTACTGCGAAAACTCCAATCATACCAGAGTAATCTCCCCTGAAGACGTGCCAAACCGTGACGACGTTGCCTTCCGTCTGTATAACCTCGTAGAATCCAAGCGTGACGGCATGGTTTGGAAAAGTGTGGGTCACATCACTGCCACTGGCGTTACCGATCTCAAGACAGTCCTGTGGCCAGGCAGAACCATCTACGGACCGGCATCGAGCACGGACAAAACGTATCGAGTCGTCACCCGCCCTGCCAAGCCATTCGTATTCATTGAAGGTCCAGTTGACCATCCGTCAGAATGCTTCGCGGATGTGCCTTGTATTGAACTATATGACAATACCACCAGTGCAATAGCTTCTGTGATAGAAACGTTCTTGACTACCAAAGGTTACAATCAAACAAACTATCGTGTCCACTGTTGTACAGGCTTGGCTCTGGAGTTGCTCGACAAGCTAGCTGTTGATCTCAGTTTTGAATACGTCGTATATTTTTTTAATGATTCCAACTACGGCACATATAGGAACGGTCGTTGGACAGGAATGGTCGCCGATGTCGTCGACGGAGCAGCAGACATCGTGGCAGGTGCGTTCAGCATGACGTCAGATCGTATTTCCGCCATATCCTTCACCGAACCCTATTTCCAGAACGCCTTTGCCATGGTGACCAGCGCGCGCGGGAAAGCTACATCTATCTATGCCTTCCTCAGTCCCTTTTCGCCAGAAGTATGGATATGTATCTTAGTGAGTTCCGTGATAGCAGGGATAGCTACTTCCGTTTTAGAGTGGTACAGTCCCTTCGGCCTCAACCCCAGAGGGCGGCGGAGGGACAAAATCTACACTCTGGGTTCGGGCCTGCTGATGGTGCTGGTGTTGGTCACTGGACACACGGTGAACGTCAAGGCGCCCAAGAGTTGGCCTGGCAAAGTGATACAGAACGTGTGGGCTGGACTGGCTATCTTCATGATGACCAGCTACACGGCTAATCTGGCGGCCTATCTAGCTGGGCAGTCGGCTATTGTCATGATCAGGAGTATCTTTGATGCAAAGGTGAGCATTATTATGTAATCGTATGTGTGTTGGGCATCTGGTATAAAATGAACGTATTTTATATTATTTCATGTTCGTAGATGTATTGTACATCATTCATACGGATATTTTGATAATACAATATTAATTAGTTTAAAGAAGTGTGTATACATGTATTTATGCAATCCGTTCTGTACGCAGTTGCGTAGTTTGTATATAGTTTTAGTTTGAGAAGCACTACCACTACTCGGTAACCGAGGGACAGTACATGCTGTGGTTAGCGGTCCGGACAACTAATAATATGGTTCCCTGTTCGAATCAATTCCGCGTATGGTCTTCGTCTTCAAGCACCTACATGTACACGTACTGGGAGGGAGAAAGTCTTAGAGGTCTATTTGTGTTTACTATACAATTACCTAGCATCTGATCTCATCCCACCGCAAACAAATCTAACCCATGCACGGTTTAAGCAACACGGTGCTAATTACCCCCCAAAGAAATCACTGATCACCGAGTAACCTCAATGACCCTAGAAACGGCACCGATTGCGTGCTATTTAAAGTACACTGTCTGTTACAATCGCCGGAATTGGCCCACTAGGTCTTTTCGCATGCCAATTGCTATCATCAGTTACCTACCCAGACGAACACGCTTAAGCATATGGCAGTCGTTTAATGTCGCAGAGACTCTCCTGGAAACAATACGAGATGCGATCCCTTGATTAACCACTAGATGGCGCTAATGAAATGAGAGCTGTCTGCGATTGGGCATTCAAACGCATTGCCTCCACGCAGGTCAAAATAATTGAATTGTATGGATTACGGAGTTGGGACAAAAATGGAACAGCATGGTGCAAGGGTCATTGCAAACTACTGACGGTACTGCTCGTGCTGGGCTCGTAGGATTGCTTCCTTCCGTGCCAGAAAACTATTCTAGAAAACTTCACTACGACGATAACGGGTTTCTTGCTGCCCGCCCAGGTTACTCCTAAATTCTACATCAATTGGGTTACACAATCACGCGGGCTTTTGTGTAGTTTCCTCGGCCGTCAGAGTTCCATACACTGACAGGTCTGTATGTTTGCTATTCATAGTCATGAATTCAGCTACTCGTTTATCGACACTGAGAATAGCTTATTCTTGCTCCGAGATGCCGAAAATGCAATAATTTAGTCCGGTTTCTCGGAGCCTTTCAAAATGAACCAACGCTGGGGATTGACAAACTTAAATGTGATAGTTTACATATCGATCGCAGCATTAGGCAACGAACCATTGATTATACAATGTTTGACTGTTCTCCGTCCAGCCCCGGGTGAAGATGCTTCAAACCCTGTTATTAAGAACTTCTCTTTTTCAGACCTTTTACAGGACTAGCATTATACGTATTTTTACTCCAGTATTTGTTTTGTTATGGATGGGGGCGTTATACCAGAACTGTTTTTAAATACATTTAATACACTAATTGCATAGCCTGTTCTATTGACATCAATGCAATGGTATTTCTGCTATTAGATTGGCTCTGTAGGTAAGTCTCCAATTCTGTATAGGTTGGTCTGGTAGCTCGAGCGTAAATAAAGTACGTACGACATAGTCGTTACTGGTAGAACAAGGCGTATGCGTTGATTTACATATGGCCTCATGCATGGGGACGTATTCTCGAAACTTCTTAAGCCCTACGAAGTTCGTAAGTACTCAGAATTTGCCTAACTGGTTTTCTGCGTATGACAATTTTATAGAGACCTTTTCTGACTAAGAAATAATTTTCTTAGTTAAGAAAGCTTCGAGAATAGGGGTAGGTCTCAACTGTTTCCTGACTGTCAATGCACGTTCGTATCCATGCATGCATATGGTCGCAATGTCATTGCTATAGTACATACCATCTAGGCGATTGTAGTATGGACTGCAGATATCAACCTTTCATACAAGACTTCCCCTGCATGACTCTCAGTATTAACATAGGTAACACCTACATGTAGTACTACTCAGTATATATGCGAGTTGGGTATCAAAGTAAATATAAACTACGGCATGATAGTCGTACTATCCAAGAAGTGAACTACCCGGACTAACACAACATGCATATACTAACTACACAAATGCCGCGGTATGGGCAAGTTCTTGAAAGCGGCTTTGGGGGTCAAACCAAGCAAACTTTCGAGATACCGATCAAAGAAGAATATCTGTAAAAGAAAACACCCAAACATGCACATTCATTATAGATAAGCCACAGATTCTTACATGTGCTGTCAATTCCGATTAAATGAGAAAGCCGCGTGACGAATTGATATGCACAGGACTACTAAACCATTTGTTATACAATATAATTCGATTTTGCCCATAAAGCCATACACTGTGTGCACGAGGTCTAAATGTTAACTTTCGTAATCTAATTTGAATTAATAATTCCCGTGATCCTTGGCCATGCTCCGCAATAATTTCCAACGATTGTATAACGAAAACAATTTAAGATATAAATATATTTAATGTGTCTATCGGAGTTTAACCTTGCATGTCAGTATTTATAGAGAAACAAAATTAATTTGTGACAGTATTGTAAGAAGTTACGGCTCTACGCAGGTCCAATGTCATAAGTTCAGCTAACATTCACACGATGAGTCATGCGCCAAGGAAGTATGGCTGGACGGCAATATAGTCTTATAGATCTTAAGACGGCCATGGACAAGTGACGGATCCGAAACTACCCCGTCCATTACAATCGGACACAGTCTGACCTTTAGATCTCGTATACAGCTACCAAATAATATGTACAGAGAGAGAGGGAGAGCGAGAGAGAGAGAGGGATAGAGATAGTGAAAAGAAGGGGGTGAGAGATATGGGGAGGGGTAGGATGTAGGGATGGAAAGAGATAGAATCAGAGAGAGAGAGAGAGTCAGAGAGAGAGAGAGAATGGGTTACACATGGAGGGGAGGGATAGAGGGGAGGTAGTGAGGGAGGGATGGAGGGAGGCTAAGCGATGAGAGATAAAATGATAGAGAGAGAGAGAACAAGAAAGAAATACAGAGGGGAGAAAGAGAGATATAGTAATAGGCACAGAAAGAGAGATTATGTTGCATACTCGTATGCTGGCACCATGTTGTGTAGCATTCTGACAAAGTTAATCTGGTTTTCATTGTCTAGAAAATACGTCCGAATCTCTGATGTCTAGTTTCCTGAGAACGGCCCTGATGAAGTCTACGATAATCAGTGTTTTGCTATCAATCAAACGTCAATTATGTCAAGTTTATCGCTGATTTCTTGGTAAGATTCGAACATTTCACAGAGAGTTGCGTTCGTTCATCCATGGACAATGTTGAATCATGTTCCGTAGCGTAATGTAATCCCACAAATACGTGCAGGCTCAAGACCACGTTGACATAGTGTACTATTTAACACGGCTTAAATGTCCATGAATCCAAAACATTGTGTGTATGTGTGTGTGTGTGTGTGTGTATGTGTGTGTGTGGGGGGGTGGGGGAGGGGGGGGGGGTGGAGGGGGGATGTATGTGTGTGTGTATGTGTGTATATATGTATGTGTGTGTGTGTATATCTGCGTGTGTGTCACTAATGTATGTAAGAGAATAGATCGGTTTTACTAAATGTATTTATATATTAAGTCATGTACTGTAGTTGAAGAACATCAGATTAATGGCCATTATGTATCCTATCCTATGCGTAGTGTGACTAGCAATACTCGTATTAGATTATTCATATATGGTTTCGTGTTGACATACCGTATCTATCTCTAGAGTGGGGGCATTGATGTTGATGTTCTATTCCAAGTCAACTCTCTTGTTTGTGTTTGATTGTTTCCAGTTGTTGTCCATGAAGGTCTCTCTATTCCAAGTAAACTCTCTTGTTTGTGTTTGATTGTTTTCAGTTGTTGTCCATGAAGGTATCTCTATTCCAAGTAAACTCTCTTGTTTGTGTGTGATTGTTTCCAGTTGTTGTCCATGAAGGTCTCTTTAATCAAGTCCAGTGCTGTGGATCACTTCCTGGGTCGCATCAATCCTGATCTGTCCAACCAAGTGAAGGCCTTCTATGCTCACACTGCTGAGGAGGCGATCCTTAAACTGAGGTACGTGTTTTATACAAGTTAATTCATAGTCCTGATACATGTACTTAAAACAAGGTAGGTGTTTTATCCACGTGAATTCTTAGGCCTACTACTTTTAAAATGAGGTAGCTGTTTTATCCAAGTGAAAGTCTTAACCAACTACTTACACTGAGATCGGTGTTAAACTGTTTTATGCAAGTGGTATAGGTGTTGTATCCACATGATGCTCTACAAAACACACACACACGGCAGATTATGCAATCCACAACTTCCGGTAAGTGTTTTACGTGGTGATTTACTAAACGATTGCGCACACGGACAGTTATGCTGTACACAACTTCCGATACTAGCACTAGTACATGCATGTATGCGTTTTATTTCATGTGATGCTACATGTAAATGCGCGAATTAGGCACCTACATGTACAGTATACAAGACCGCCTCCGTGGCGCAGTGGTTAGAGCGTCGGCCCGGATAGCGGAAGGTCGTGGGTTCGAATCCCCGGCCGCGT